>JAVJIF010008217.1:0-107315 GCA_038442645.1 Agave tequilana
GTGTCATAATAACCGGCTCTTTAAGTTGTAAGTGGAGGTATGTGGAATGGGACGCATACTAAAGCCTGCAACTTAAACGGCTATGAATCTGTGTTGTGCCTTACTATATTTGCTTGTCCGGGATTTTACTTCGGATTTCCGGTTTTATGAGTATTATCGTATTATCTGCTCATATTCAGCTTTATCCATTGTATTCACTTGCCTCTTGTTCATTATCTTATCATGCCTGAGAACAGTCGGATTGAATGGCTTGGGTTTGGTGACATGAGATAAAGGTATATAGATGAGGGTTTCCCTGTTTGGATTATTCTTCGATGTACTAGTCTCATGGAACCGTAATCTGAAGCCATACAATCAGATTGCTTGTCCTTGGCTTTCACATGACATGTACTCACCCTTGCTCGCCACTTGGTTTTTGCTTCACCACTCGCCTGGGGAGTATCATTTGACTCCCCTGGATCCTCATGTCCAGTCATGGAGCTTGGGCGTGTAGATTCTCCCCTCTGCGGATCAGAGTACGCAGCGGTAGCGTGGATCCCCAGCCGATCATCCAGAGCTCCATCCTTCCAGGCCCCTTTGTGAGTCTCTCGAGTTTTTTTTTAAACTCGTGAGTGCTTTTCATACTGTTCATACTTGTATATTTCCTTGTATTCTCGCATTTGCGCATATTAGTGATGTGATATTCATGTAATATTGGATCACTTCTGGTGATAACTCTGTGATTGTATTCATGTGTTGGAATGTATAATGCACCACTTACTTCCGTACTCTGATTCTTGTCTGTACTGATGCTTAGCGTATATACGGAGGGTAGTTCTGACCTACGTATATACGTTGCAGTGACGTCCCCCGTATCCGCGGGATCGGGCGTTACAGCTATATTGGGATCACTATGTTGTAATCTTTCTTTTCCTTTGGCTTTGTGCCTATCCCTCTAGTATAAAGAGGTGATTTTGCTTTGGGTTTGTGGTCATCCCTCTTGTGTAGAGGTGATTGTTGTGGAATTTGGCTTTGTGCCTTTATCCCTCTTGTGTAGAGGTGATTGTTATTGGCTTAGTACCTTGCATCTTGTGTAGAGGTGGTTGTGTTGGAGAGAGAAGTTGTATACTCCAAGTTTGTAATTGCAAACTCCTCGGTGGAGGTTCCCTTTGTGGGAGGTCATATGTGGACGTAGTGGAAATCCTTCTGTGTGAAGGCGGAGACGTAGAGCAGTGGCTCGAACCTCGAAACATATCTCGGTGTTTGTATTTGATCCACTATCTCTAAACTCTATTTATCTTATATCTTGCATTGCTTTATATTATTCATATCTCATACATGTTTGGTATTGTTTGTGTGCCCATACTTGTGTTGAACCAAGAGAGCTTCATATAAACACCTCAACTCTTATTTAGAGAAATCTAGAGGAGATAGTCCAGAGCCCCTCACTGAGAATTCGGCTACACTCTTTGTTACACATAATATGTTACAATTAGTTTTTAATTTTATATCATTTGCATTAGATTAGCTCATATACGTATTCACCCCTCTCTAAGTGTATTTTCAAAAGTTGCCTCAAGGGAGTCATTTCCTTGACTATATAGCATGCCTCGTTGGACTCATCTACTATGGTTCTCTCTCCGCATTGTTTGAAACTTGTTACTTGAAAGAGGTCAATGATGTTTTCCACTGCAAAAAGCAGAATCACAATGAGAAACTATAGATAAATGATCTTTTCTAAGTGTTTGCCTAAGTGCATCTATAGCTGTGTTCATTAGCCTCTAAGTACTTGTCACTACCACATAAGATTTCTTGGTAGTAGTAAGATAAACATGCCATCTTAGGGCTTTATGGTAAGCACTCATCTTAAACTTTCACATATCGATGTTAGAAATATCATATATGGGTAGAGCAAGAAAATCCATGAGTGTAAACTAATATGTGTATAAAGTAAACAAATAAATTAGCAAAAGAGGATCATACTCCTAGGTGGTTAAATCGAATATCAGGAGCGCTAGCTCTGATACCAATAGAAAGTACACCTAGAGGGGGTGAATAGGTATAGTGCTAATTTAGGACATAATGCGAAATAAAAACTAAATGCTAAACACATACTATGTATAATCAAGAGTGAGTCAGAATTCCACGTGAAGGGCTCTGAAACTACTCCTCACGATTCCTCCGAATTATGAGTTGAGGTGTTTTAATAGCTCTCTTGATTCAATACAAGTGTGAGCACACAAACTATACTAAGCATGTATATGAATGAGTAATAATAACAACAATGCAAGATATAAAGAGAATGAGAGTTGAGAGATAGAAGATAAAATACAAACACATGGATATGTTTCGAGGTTCGAGCCACTGTTCTATGTCTCGGCCTTTGCACAGAAGAATTTTCACTATGTCTACATAGGACTTTCCACAAAGGGACCTCCGCTGAGGAATTACAAATACAAACCGGAGTACACAACTCCAACTCTCACTCCTTTACACAAGAGAAAGACACAAGCATAAGCACAAAGTAAAGAAAAAGTTTACAACTTGGTGATCCAATGATCACAAACAACACTTGGTGACCTAAAGATATCACAAACAATTTTCTCATAATACAAGATTTTAGAGGATAGATTTGAAATGAATAGCTCAAGTATGTAAGTAAAACAAAGTTTTTGAAAAGAAAATACAAAGAAAAACTCTTGAGAAAACTCTTGATAGATGAATAATTGAAAACTCTAAACTTAATTTCCAAAAACTTTGTTTTCTTTGATTTTCCAAAAACTTTGAAACAAATAAAGGATAAGAGTTTTGGCACAAAAACTTCTTTAGAAAATATGTGGAAAACACACTAGAAGATGGGAAGAATAACTCCTAAAAATCTGTTGAACTCAAAACCCATATTTAGAGGGGTTTAAAAAATATAGCCGTTGTGGTCAAAACATGCCCAGATAGGCCTGTCGGTCGACCGCCCGGTCGACCGGCCAGCGGTCGAATTTTTAACCATTTGAAGCCATCCGTCGACTACCCCAAAGACAAATAGCCTGTCGATCAACCGCCCAGTCGACTAACCAAATCTAATAGTGGGTTTGATCCAGTCGGTCAACCTGCGGTCGACCGCCCATAGGCTAAGACCTTGTGCACGTCCTTGTGCACATCGGTCGACCGACCGGTTGACCGAGCTCTGGTTCGTCGACTGGCCAGTCGACCGTCAGCAACCTAAAACTAGCTTTTCAAAGATAGGAAATTGGACTTTTAAAAACCCTTAAAATTCTATTAAATCCCATAAATTCCACAAAAAAATAGGTTCATGTAAATTCTTTGAAGTAAAAATATGTGTGATCAAAAATCAACACATATTACAAATAATTTGAACTATTTTTGAGGTAAAAAAATTAAGGCTTAAACCAAAAATCATATTTTCCAAAAACTTAGATTTTGAAATGAAAATTCGTTCTCTCCAAAACTTGTATAAATACAAAAATAAGATATAAAAATACATTTGAAGCATAGTGTGTATGGATAGAATCCAATACAAATATAATGATAAATCTATTTTTGACATTAAATCTCAAAATAAGTTTTGATAAAAATAAAACTAAAACACATGACTTGATATACATCAAAATAAGTTTTTCTAAACATATGAATTATTGATACATATGAATGAAATCTAACATACATATAAACCATGTAAACTTGTTTTGATTCTATCTATTCATGAAATTGAAAGATATATTCTTGAAACTCAAAAACCGGTTAAACCGAAACGAAAACTTTGAACTTGGAAAACTTTTGAACTTGTGTGTATAAGCGTATCAAACTACACTATCCTTACACAAGATCTAAACTAAACAAATCTAAACAAAGTCTTCTTGTCGATCTTCTTCTCCAAGATGACTCGATTCAAACTTGATCCAAATGAGCTTGACTCCATCTCAAGTACTAGATGCGATCTTGACGCGCGAGCTCTTGAATCAACATGTGTTAGCTTCCAAATTTGACTTTGAATCTTTTGTTGAAATTAAACACCTATTAAGATCTTGAACAGTGTCTGAAACTTAATATATAAGACTATTAGTAATTTAACTTCATAGGTTAGTTATCATCAAACTTAAAGTGAAAGGCATTTGGGCTAACACCCCCCCCCCCCCGCCCCCCCCCCCCCCCCAAAAAAAAAAAAAAAAAAAAAAAAAAAAAGGCTCCCGACCTCTCTCTATTCCCCCCTCGCTTCGTCAACACCCTCCCGTGCGCTGTTTGATCATGACTGTTCGACTAGCCATGACTCTGTTCGACCAGCTATGGCCGAATAGTTACAGTCATGTTCGTCGTATTCGGCCAACTGTGACTAGTCGAATACGACTGTAACTATTCGATCATAACTAGCCAAACATAAGAGGGTATTTTAGACTTTTTATTGAAAATAAATGTATTAAAAAATTAAATATTTTTTATAATTATTTAATGAATGTCTTAATTAATTAATTTAATTGGTGCGAATATCCACGCTCATGTAAGCGGTGAAGGTGAGAGCATCCGGGCCTGTGGACCCATTCACCTTCCCCCCTCTGGTTTTTTCTAAAACCATTCGTCCAGTTGGAGAAAAAGCAAAGTACCGTCACTTCCTGTTCGGCGCTTGCCTGCCATAAAATGGCGGGGAACCACAGCCCCACTCACGAGTACCACATCATTAACCCCTTGACTAATTAAAAGGCACCAGCTTTTTCCTCACTACATTCCAAAAATTGTTGAGCTCCCAAGTGTCAGAAAAGAATAACAGAAAAAAAAGAAGTAAAACAATGCACTGTCTTGGATTCATACCCCCAATCCCAAACCCCCACAATGGCCCTGCTTACTGAAACAAGAAGAAGTGAATGATAGGGAAAATGAGCAAGCCGCCATCATCAATGGAGAGCCCTTCTTTCTTCAAGGTCATGATTGGTGATTTTAGAACCACAGTGGTATGTTTAGCCCTTTTCATCTCTCACTCTCAAATCATCCTCGTTGTCTCTGATTGTGTTTCTTTTTCTTTTTTTTCAGCGGATTCCGCCCCAATTCAAGAAGAAGCACCTTGGAGAGAACTTGCGGAAGAGATCAGTCCTCGGAGCCCCGGAGGCCGGCAATGGAGGATCAAGATGGGAGTTGAGGACGGGGAGCTGTTCTTTCGAGATGGGTGGGAGAGCTTCGTCTCCGATCACGCGATTTCTCTTGGTGATTTCTTGGTTTTTTTTTATGATGGCAATGTGGGGTTCAATGTTAAAGTCTATGGCACCACGGGCTGCGAGAAAGTGGAATGCTATCCTCCTGAAGTGAAGATTGAAGAAGGATCCGAAGATTCTGATGATGAGAAGCCAATTGTCCGGCTTCGGATGAATCCGGAAGTTAACAGGAAGAGAAAAGCTGCTGCTGTCGCGGAAAACAGCAATGGGAAAAGGAACAGGGTGAAAAAGAGCAGTAAGTGTTTTGTAATTGTGACTGTGTTGTTATGTTTGCAAATTTACTAACCAATTTGGTGATAGTGGCTCTTTGTTGTGTTGTTTGTAGAACTCTGCTATAAGGTACTCAGAGGTGCGAAGACGACTGAAAATCATAAGGCTCTCAAAGCGGCATGTTCCTTCAAGACTCCTCATCCTCACTTTGTGACGACTTGCAGGAATTCGCGCACTACTTACATGGTCTGTGGAGTTATTTCATTTCATGTTTTTTTTTCTATTAGCTAAATAGTAGCTCTTTCCATCTAGTTGCTAGCTGCATTTAGTAAGCAGGGATGTTTTATGGTTGTATGAATAATGTGCTGCAGTCTGCAGACTCAAGGCCGAAATTTCTATCTGCCTGATGAATGTTGACTGACCTTCATGTTCATGGTCATTCATACCATTTTGAGGTGATAGACAGTAGGAATTGTGTGATGAGATTCATGATGGTCTAACTTTCATCCAGATAAGGGTTAACACTGCAGGTCTTAGCCCAAGTACAAATATCAGGCCTTCACTATTTCACACTATCCTTTAATTGATCTTTCCCCTCCCCCTGCAAAATTTATCATTTTTTCAACATAGACTAAATTCACACAAACTCCTGAACATAGTTTCAAATATTGTCCGATTCTGATATATATCAATAGTATCGTATCGGGTTTTGAGGTATCATGTTTTGAAATATCCGATACGATATTACCCTATAATATCGGCCAATGTTACCAATATTGATGGCCAATATTGGTGATATTTATACTAAAAACCATTGGCCTATACCGATACCAACACGAGATTTTAAACTATGCTCCTTAAAAATATCTAATAGTTAATTATTTCCATGCACCCATGTTTTTATTTATTTTAGTTTGCATCTATAGTTGTCAGCATCAAATAGCATACTTACGGAATATCCGATTATTAATTTTTGACATAGCAGAAGCAATATTAGGTAGTTATCTACTACCGAACAATTAAAAAAAAAATCCTAAAATGATAGAGAAAAAGAAAAGTATCTCTGAAAATTTAGTTCAATCAATGTCTCTTACAAAGTATTAAATAAGGCCTTACATATAGAGTCCTAAAATTAGTCAAACTCAAATAAATAGTCCTACCATAACTCAAACTCTAATAAATAGGAAACAAAATAAATTGCTGGAGAAATATCAAGTCTGTCAAAGATTTTTTCAGGCCCTACAAGGACCTTTCAAATTAACTCAAATTGCGAAAAAAATCTAAGGCTCTGACGTCCCCCGTAAATATCTTATTGTTGTTTCTAATAAAGGTTATAACAGTCATTCTAAGTTATGATTTGAAAGTTACAATTCTCAAAAGTTGACCCAAATCTCAGTGCTTTTCCTTCAAGCGTTTGGATTTATTTTGATTCAAACATCCCAAAAACTCTTTTGAAACTTGCACCACATTAAGTTTTCAGTGTATATGTACATGCACGGACGAAGCATATGTTTCAACACGTGTATCAGCGCAGAAGGCGTCAAATTACAGCTATGCGTCGAACAGCGACAGCGATGCGTCGACTTACATCCATGTGATTTTAGTTCGAGTCAGAGTGTGTATTTTTCTTTTTGAGTCTAATCTTGTTTACTCTCATTTAGTATTATTTTGTTTTATGTTTTACTCTTGTTTTTAGTCCAACATCAGTTCTGGAGACAAGTCTTTAATCTTTGTAAACCTATAAATAAGCATAAGTCTTGAGAAATAAAATTAAGGAATTTTGATAAATGAAATCTGGATATTTTCTCAAACGAAAATCTTTTTTATTTGAATTTGGAGTGTGAAACCTAATTCAAAACAGGTTTAGGTGTGAAACCCTAATCCATTTACCCTTTTCCCCAATCATCTCAAAACCCTAGTTATAAAAAAAAAGGAAACAAACAATAGCTGCCAACCTTTTCCTCTTCTCCTTCCGCAGCCTCTCTCCCTCACCCTGTCGTCATCAGCCACAAGCCAAAGCCCGCTGCCGACCTCGTCCTCTTCCCCAACCGCCTCCTGCCTGTCCTCGTCTCTCACCCATCGTCACCAGCCAAGCTCCTGTGACGACTGCCATCGATAGCCACGCGAGCTTCAGCCACTCATCACCCTCGCGCTGGTGTCTCCACCATCGTAAGCCTGGTATTGAGCTCGAACAGCGAGCCTGTCTCCATCCCGATCAGCTCTCTGCTTGCACAGCCGTGCCCGCTTGTATTTGCCTTCGTGCCTAGCTAAATGAGCGCCAACATAACCTGCTTGTGCCCCATCTCGATTACGCTCGAGCCAGGCCCTAGGGCGTCTGTATCGACGATCGAGCATGCCCAGTCGATGACTTTTTCAACACCTTGCGCGAGCACTTCCATTGTGCAGTCTTGCGCGAGACCAACCCACCGACAACTATATACATCAACAACAGTTAGTAAGAAGAACAATAGCAACAACAGCACAAGTACCTGAGAATGTTAGCTTCTCAGTAGGTGAGTTTCTAATCCCGCAGTTAGATTATTCATCAGTTACATCAAATATTGTCATCTTTGAAATATTATCAATATTCATATTGTTCACTGTTATTGTGAGAAAGTGTGTGATTTTGTTTAAACTTGTGGTCCATTGTTTCAATATTGCGAGTAAAATGATTACACTCATGACTGGGTATTGTGTTGATTTTATTGAGGCTAGAATTGTCTAAACTACGCTGGCATTTTATTGTTAAAATCTATCGGTTAACGCTGGAGTTTAAATTATTTTCCTACCAAAATTGTAATTTTGGTGAAGCGTCACGAGTTCGAGTTTATCACTGATTCCTTACATCATACACGACACACGTTTCATATCATTCAGGTATCAGAGCATGATTATGATAAGATTTGCATCACCTTAGGATTTAGACTTATGTAAAAAAATTCACATTTACGCTTGCATCCTCTCATCCATTTAGGTCTTATTTAGTGCATGCCAAGCCGTAGAGGTGGACCCTATCTGTAAGGAGAGTCAAACACCCTTATGGATCCCCAACAAGTTGTTATGATATTTGCCGACCTTTAGGCTAAACTAGAAACGCTGACCTACACTGTGAACCAAATCCTGAGATAGGATGGCCAAGGCAGAAACGCGATTAGAAAACCAAAGTGAACGTGAAGAACGTGACCTAAACCGTACTGAGCTTGACAGAGAACATGATCCATTAATACAATACGAGCGGCAAAATGCGCGAGACCCCGATGATCAATACTTGAAGAGCATTAAATTGGATGTTTCCACTTTTGATGGTCGTTTGGATCCTCAACTCTTTTTGAAATGGCTTCGACATATGGATAAATATTTCACATAGTACCCTCTCTCTGAAGCTAGAAAAGTCAAATTTGCTGTAATAAAGCTGACTGGCTAATTTAGCCAATACTGGACCAATGTGGAATCAATGAGAATATCCTGACATTAGGAGCTTATAGAGACTTGATCTGTCATGAAGAACAAACTTAGGGATAAATATGTGCCAGCATTTTTACTATAATCATCTTCTTGACAATTGGCAACAATTCACCCAGGCACTAAGTCCGCCAAGGATTATGTTGCCCACTTTGATGAATTTTTGATTCATTGTAATGCCCTAGGCATATAAAATGAAGTTCAAGTCCTTTCCTGATTTAGAGCTGGACTTAAGAACTCAAATTAAACATTTGGCTCGTGGAGTCATCGAACTTGAGAAGGCTTATGCCTTGGTCCAAGACTTGATGCTGCCAAGTCTAGTTAAACGCCTAGGAGTCAAGCACAACCATCCAAGTCCACCTCGAGTTAATACCCAAACTGATTTTCAGCTCAGGCGTCAACTCACAAAACGGATACCAAAGGTAGAAGTGTGGATAACAAAGGCAAGGCATTGCAAAGGACTTCGCCAAAGTTAGTCTCACAATCAAATGTTACAGATGCCAAGGTTATTCCCATGTAGCTGCAAACTGCTCCATCCAAAATTGCTTAATCAATAGGGTGCTTGTAGTAGAGTCAGAGTCAGATTCAAACGAATTCATATTCCAATTAGGAGAAATAGATTGTGATGTTGACAAAGAGGTCATAGGTGACGACTTTGGTCTCAGCTACATTAGGCCAACATCGATTTATTTATCTGTCGTTAGGTGCGCCTTGTCCCAGCCAAAAGAAAAGGACGGCTAGAGACGAACTATAATATTTCACACAATCTCGAGGATTGGAGGTAATGTTTTAAATATCGAATATCGATATGATATATCGTCGGCAAAATTATATACTGGATATCGGATACCGGGTGATATATTGCGATATGATACTAAATACCGGATGTCACATCACCGTCATATCAGATGAAGAATATACATATGATTGCTCACATAAATCATATGAAACTATTTAAAGCAAGTTTAGAGTTTATTTCTCTGTTGTTTTTTGTTCTTAAAGTCATTTGAATGATTATAATTCTTATTTTATTTTTGTTTTGCCTTTTCTTCTGTAGATTAAAGCTTCCACATAATTAAATGCAACTGATTTTCATTTGTAAACAAAGATTTCATTGCAGGAAGATTTGATCCATGTACAAGTTACAAAACAAAGAAAATCATTTTCTAGCTAATTTGATGATTTATGCTTAGAAACTTGCTTCAACTTAGAACAAAAAATAAATCTCATCGTTGTCCTTTCTCTCAGTAGAGCTTCTCTCTTTGAGAGAGATAGAGATGAGAGAGATCGAGAGAGGAAAGGGTAAGTCCTTAGCAATGGGAGACAAGAACGAGATGCGACGATAATGATCGATAATGATCAAGAACGATCAAGATGATCAAGAACGAGATGGCGATGTTTTAGCTTTTCAGAGCGCAGAAAGGGGAAGAATTTTGATCTATATTCAGTTTTTTTAAATTTGGTTTTATATAAAGAAGCGGGTCAGGTTTTATCACTTTCTTAGCCAATTTAGTGGGTAGTGACCTGACCCTATTGCAAAATGATAAGCCAATTAACGGGTAATATTTTTATCTAGGATATCGAGCGATATATCAGCCATATGGTGATATATCATCCTGTATCGGTCAAAACAATATCTGATAAATTTTTGCACTTATCGTATCATTTTGGATAAATTACCAGTATCTCGGGGCGATATACCAGTACATTGGTCGAGATTTAAAACATTGAATAGAGGTAGGAGATAATCGTGAATAGTGAAAGCTACATTAATGCAGTGTCATCTATAGTAATTGCAAAGTTTGGCCCGAAAGTTGTACCCCATTCTCATCTCTATTGAGTGA
The DNA here is from genome assembly GCA_038442645.1 of Agave tequilana. NCBI lineage: Eukaryota > Viridiplantae > Streptophyta > Magnoliopsida > Asparagales > Asparagaceae > Agave > Agave tequilana. Next base: position 10,712 of record JAVJIF010008217.1, read on the forward strand.
CATGAATTAACTCTTCTGTACTAGAGTCAAGCAAATGTGCCTTATCCCGATAGATTTCAATCTCTATAAGGACGAGATCTGATGCGATGTCATGACTATGAATGTGAGTCATGTCATCCTTGGGCGATCATGGTTGTACGACAAAGATGTTACCATCTTTGATCAATCAAGCATGTGTCAATTTGAGCACGAAGGGAAAAGATCAAGTTACTTTCTTGTCCGCCCAAGACTGTATAAGAGGAACGAAAGCCTATGACAATGAAAAAACCAACAGTATTAGCGTGATTAGTGCAAATGCTTTCAGTTAAGATGTAGAGAAAGGCGATCCCTTTGTGATCCTTACAACCAGCGAAGTTAACAAGGAGCCTACTAATCTGATTCCTCTCGAACTCACCCAAGTGATTACGAAGTTTGCTGACGTCTTTCCAAATGACCTCCCGAATAAGCTAACACCGATGCGTGATATTCAACACGCTATTGATTTAGTCCTAGAAGCGAGTTTTCCTAACTTGTCGCACTATAAGATGAACCCTACACTCGCTTCTCAACTTGCCACACTATAGGATGAACCTTACCGAGCATTTTAAACTCGAGAGGTAAGTTGATGAGTTATTGAGAAAGAGCTTTATTCAAGAGCATATGGGTCTTTGCGCGGTTCTCGCTTTGCTATCATAGAAGAAAGATGGATCTTGACGTATGTGCGTGGATAGCCGTGCCATAAACAAAATAACAGTTAAGTATCATTTTCCTATTTTGAGATTGGATGATATTTGGATATGATGTCTGGTACCACTATTTTCTCAAAGATCGATTGAAAAGTAGTTACACAATTCGCATCGTCCCAGAGATGAGTGGAAGACCATCTTCAAACGAAGGACGAGTTTTATGAGTAGATGGTTATGCCCTTCGGACTGATCAATACTTTAAGTATTTTCATCCGAGTGATGATACAAGTACTACTACTACATCCTTTTATCTGCAAATTCTTAGTAGTTTACTTTGACGACATCCTCATCTATAGTAAATCTCGCCAGCAACATTTAGATTATCTACGTCAAGTCGCTCTGTATTGAGAAAGAAATAGTTGTACGTCAACCCAAAAAAGTGCATCTTTCTCTCTACTCAAGTTCAATTTTAAGGATTTGTAGTCTCTACTGATGGAGTTTCTGTGGGCCCCGAGAAAGTCAGAGCCATCGAGGAATGGCCCGAGGCCAGGACCATCCGTGATATGAGAAGTTTTCATGGGCTCACGACCTTTTATCGTCAGTTTTCAAAGGTTTAGCACTGTCATGGCCCCAATTACCGACTATCTAAAGAAGGGTGAATTTACTTGATCTAGCGTTGTCTCGAAAGCATTTATTAAGATTAAGAAGAGAATAATTAGTACTCCTATCATGTATCTCACTGATTTTTTCAAAGTCTTTGAAGTGACATGTGACACATCAGGAATTGGTATAGGTAGAGTCCTTTCTTAATGAGGCCACTTCAATGAGAAACTAAATGATGTCAGACTACGATACTTCACCTATGATAAGGAGTTCTACGCGATGATTCAAAGACTTTGCTATTAGCGACATTATCTATTGCCGCAAGAGTTCATCCTCTACTCCGATCATGAGGTCCTGAAGTATATATACTCCCAAAAGAAGCTGAATGCACGACATTGGCGATGGATTGAGTTCTCCAAGATTACACATTCACCCTACGTCATAAAGTGGGAGTAGAAAATAAAACCGCTGACGCCTTCAGCCGCTGTATGTTTATCTTAACTAAAATGTCTACGGTAGTAAACTGCTTTTAGAAATTGAACACAGAGTACGAGTCCTGTCTCGACTTTTGCGACATATATGCCACACTAAAAAGTGGGTTGACTCAAGAATTGAATAGGCATACCTTACATGAAGGGCATCTATTTGTAGGCCGAAAGATATGCATTTCAAGGACATCTCTTAGAGAATTTTTTGTCTGAGAATTGCATGCCAGTGGTCTAGTTAGGCATTTTAAGAGAGAAGACCATAGAAGCCATTAAATATTAGTTTTATTGGCCAAGTCTGAAATGAGTTATTGCCAAGTATGTTAGAAGGTGTCATACTTGCCAACTAGTAAAGCAGTAAAAACAGAACACCGATTTGTACACCCCACTACCAGTCTCAAATTGCCCATGAAACGATTTTAGTATGAATTTCATATTAGATCTCCTTGAAACTCTTAGGAAACACGATTCAGCACTGTTGGCCCAAGGTTGCAATCACTGGTTTTGTGTTTTGATGATAAAACTTATGTAGTTATTTAGTACTAATCATATTCAAGTGTTTAAGTATTCTTCAGGGTTTAAGAAGATTCAAAGTGTTTTTTCCTCAAAAAGAAGGTATTGAAGTTTCAAGCTCACTTAAGGATGGGATTCAAGTTAGAACAATCAAGATTCACTCTTTGGAGAAGCCCACTAGAATATTACTTGAAAATTGCTTGAAGACATAGCACCTATGTAAGAAAATAGTATGTTTAAAGTATAGTATGTAGATTTGATGCTTAAGAAGTCACACACGAACACAAAACTCAAGTTTTCAAAACACTAGTTTTAATATCTAGTTTTTTTCATATTGGTATTTTACAAGGTTCAGTGTTTGATACATGTCCCATAATTTTCCAAAGATTATATATCCTATTTCTATCATGTATCCTGAAGCTATGTATTACCAAATTATTTTTATAACTCGTATAAAATATTATATTCATTTTTATCCAAAATGATTTTTCAGGCTTGGTCGGTCGACCAGCCGGTCGATCGAACCATGGGGTCACTTTGACCTTAGCCTGTGCATGCCGTGCATGTTTGTCGAGCGATAAGGCGATCGACCGACAGATGGCGGTTGACCGACAGACCGGCGGTCGACCAAGCAGTTGACCGACTGGCACTAGTTGGTCTCAGTTGAGATCGGTCGACCGATGCTAATGGTTAGTTCAATCTAATTGAATTACCGGTCGACTGGGCGGTCAATCGATGTTCTGGCACAACTACAGTAACGGCTAGTTTTTGAAAAACTGTTTCTTTGACTTTTTTCCCAACAGGTATATTTGATCTTTTTGGGTCTAATCTCTCTCTTAATGACCTGATAGGCTCTCCTAATTGTGTTTTATCATTTGCCTATATGTAAGGTTCATTTATAGAGGATTAAAACAATTAGTTTTTGAAAAATATTTGAAAAATCAAGTTTATTCAATAGAAAAGATTTTAAGTTTTCTTGCTTCAAGTGCTCTCATTTCAAAACTAATGTCTGCAAGTTTTTAGCTCTTAGATTGATTCATTTCAACTAATTTTCTCTTTCACAAATTTCTCGAGCTCCATCTCACATCAAATACTATAGGAAGTTATAAAAGGAGATTGTTTGTGATCTTTGTGGTCACTAAGAGCTTGTAAACCTCATTGACTTTGTATTGTGCGCAATCAACAATCACTTAGAGAAACCCTTAAGCCACAGATGCAATAGAGAAGAAACCACCAACAACAAGAACAATAAAACAATAGAAGAAAAGACGAACACAAAATTTAACGAGGTTCGGCGAATTGCCTACGTCCTCGGGGCAAGGAAGAGAGATTTCTTTTATTGATCAAAAATCAATACAAATTGCAAGCCTTACATATGAAGAGGACTCTGCCTCTCTAATATACCCAAGGAAACCCTAGGAGAATCAGATTTCTTATTGGACTCGTTTCCAATTCAGAAAACTTTCTGAAACGGTTCAGATTCGTCTGTCGGTCGACCGGCTGGTCGACCTACCCAAGTCCCGGTCGACTGTGCCGGTCGACCTTGCCTAACCGAGAGTTAGGCAATGTCAGTCGGTCGACCGAGCGGTCGACTGTTCTCTTTTTGTGGTCGACCGGGCGGTTGACCGCAACAACCTGTCCACGTTGGTGCACACCGGTCGACCAGTCCGGTCAACCGGTAGCTCTACTGCTGCTGCTGATTCTTCGCGTTTGCTTCCTTGTCGTCGACTTCCTCGACTTCCTCTCTCTTCCTATAATTCTCCACCTCGGTGAAGATTTCTCAAATCTGAGCCGATCTCCAACGAACTCCAGTCTATCACCTGGCGAAATCGACACACGATCTCGGCGAAATTGACACACGATCTCAGCTTGCGCGCTCTGGTCGAAATTGACACACGATCTCGGCGAAATCGACACATGATCTCGGTTTGGAATCTGTAGCTCAGCTATCAACTGGAATGCACTATACATGCGTTCCCATCACTTCACCTTAGGAGAACTTCCATACATGCCGATCACTGAACGTGTCTCTCACTCAGCAACTTCATGACCTCACGAAGAACTCATCATGAGCCAACACTGACTCTTCAACTGACTGGCTCTATCAAGTCTACATGTCTTCTGCTGACGATCCAACCAAGTCTGAGTAGAGCACACCGAACACTATCATCGGCTTCAACAATTGGATGCACACCCCTCCTATGCAAGCTCATCTGTTCATCGAGATCACAACGCTTCACCTCTACGTGAAGTCCAACTCTTCACCTCTACGTGAAACCCCAATCAGCTTCTCGAGAACCCAAACAGCTTCATACGGGTTGCATCACCAAATTTAGCTGCGCCTTTACGGCTGCCTACGTACCTTGCCAAAGGATCAAGCCAACCGTAGTTCATTCAAATGAGCTCTATCAAGCTCAAGCACTTGTACTTGGATCTGCAGCAGTGAACCTATCTGGCTAAGTCATATGAACCTCCTCACGACCATCATGAAGAACAACGACCTTCAACTTTATCTTATCGTAGACACAAGCTTGAGATTTATGCTTCTTTACCCACGAGCGTGGTTTACCTTGGTTCTAATGGTTGCAAACAATTCAACATTCTCATCAATGTCTTCAACCTGTTCAGCATCAACCCTGACTACATGATCTCCACCCGGTGTCACATCCGGTGAAGTATTCACTGATACCGAACCAACTGGAGATGGTGGAGTAGCATCAACCTCCACCCGCTGCGATATTTCCTTGGTCTCTGTCCTCTCTACCTGCTGAGAGACTGTAGACTTCAACACTGAAGTCTCATCAAATGTGACATGCCTGCTCAACACGATCTTCTTGTTTTCGGAGTCCCACAGCCTGTAGCCTTTCATATTCCTTTTGACACTCAAAAACACAAACCTCTTTGCTCGCGGATTCACCTTGCCATCCTTGGCACTGAAGTAGGTGGGACTTTCAAATTTTCGCAGCAAACCATGATCTTGAGCAGCTTTCCCAGACCAAATTTCCAATGGAGTTTTACCTCCTATTGCAGTCGTTCCATTTATGAGATGGCTAGCATACACAATCGCCTCAGCCCAAAACGATTTGTCTAATCTTGCGTTAGACAACAAATACTGAACCTTCTCCAGCAAGGAACGGTTTACTTCCTTAGCCAACCCATTTTTACCTTCTGTGAAGTGAGTACCAATACCGGTGTTCTGGCCAAATCTAAGGAATTGGTTCATGTCTCTTCCAACATTACCAATCTGTATCTCCTTGATCTTCCTACCTATCTGCTTCTTCATTCTTCCTTTCCACTTCACCAACATATCTAGGGCTTCACACCTTTGTCTCAAGGGATATATCCAACAATGTCTAGATAAACTATCAATAAAAGAGACAAAGTACCTGTGACCTTCAAGCGATGCAGTCTTAACAGGTCCCCAAACGCTTACGTGAACACAATCAAGAAGACCTTCTGAGCGGTGAGTACTGGTGCTGAATTTTACCTTCTTATTCAGAACGTTGTGTTCACCTCCAAGTTGCTGGTAGCAGCACCTTCCAATGATCCCTTCTTTGCAGGAGCTTACAAAGACCTTTCATCTCCTTGTTCGACCTTTACCTGCCAGACCTTCGTGCAACCATCATCTGAAGAACTAGAAGTCTCCACCTGACCTGTAACTGTACTACCCTTCAAGTAGTAAAGATTGTCCCGGCGGACGCCCTTCATCACCACCATCGAGCCTTTGATCATCTTGAGAACACCATCTCGTACAGATATCACATGACCCAATGCTTCCAAAACGCCAACAGAGATAAGATTCCTTTTGAGTTGAGGTACATACCTCACCTCCTTCAATTCTCGTACCATCCCATCGAACATCTTGATCTAGATTGTTCCTACACCTTCCATGGTACATGGATGATCGTCGCCCATAACAACTGAACATCCCTCTAGCTTCTCAATGCTAGAAAATCAATCCCTATTCGGGCACACATGGTATGTAGCACCAGTATCCAAAATCCACTCAGTATCTCCTGAGTAGCCACTGATAGGAGTAGTGACATAGAACAAAAATACCGATGAGTCTGAGTCTGATCACCTGCCTGTGAGGTACTTCCTTGAGTACTGACCACCTTTGCAAGATTTACCTCAGTTTTAGACTCCTTTTTCCCTTTGGTGTTTGGATAGTCAACTTTCCAGTGCCCTAACTCTTTGCAGAAGGCACACTGGTTTTTCTTCAGATCTCTATAAGCTGGCCTGGACTTCGATCTCCCTCGATCACCTTTGCCCTTTCTGTATGAACCTCTGCCTTTTATTGCCAATGCCTCTGCTGATGTGCTTGCCTGAGAAGACTGTCTATCTTGTCTCCTCGTCTCATAGTTAACAAGAGCAGACGACACTTCATGATAGTTAAGAGATTGTCTACCATTAATGAATGTTAAGGTAAAAGTCTCATACTCCGCTGTAGGAAGAGAGTTCAAGAGAATTACCGCTTTATCTTCTTCATTGACTTCCACATCTACATTAACTAAATCCGTAAGAAGCTTTGTGTAGCGATTCAAGTGTTCATTTATGGAGCATCCTTTCTTCATCTAAAAACCATACAGCTTGCTTTTCAGCTGTAGTCTGGATTCAATACTTTTAGTCAGATACTCTCTCTAGGATCTCTCACAACTGCCTCGCTGATGTTTTGTGTAACACAAGGTATTTGATGTCTTGTGTTAGACACGATCTGATTAAGCCACACGCTGATCGGTTCATCTTATCCCAATCTTCTTCAGTGGTTGTGTTTCACTTCTCCAATCGTAGAGTGTCTTCAAGATTTAATGCCGTCAGTGCATCCATCACCTCGCACCTTCACATATCAAAATTGTTCGTGCCATTGAATTTTACCACATCAATCCTCGGATGTGGATTCATGGTTCTCACAGGTGTACTTTCTTCAGCCATCTCTTTGACTAGATCCTCTATGTAATGTGGAAACCAACAGAGTTAGATAAAACAAATTTGATAAAGATCAGATCTTTACCTCCTCACGAAACCCTAGATGAGTTTCTGAATAGATCTACTCCTTGAATTGATTCCTTGAGCACTTCACACGCTGTTCTGAGATCGACACACGATCTCACAAACAGTCCCAATGCTTATCCGAGATCGACACACGATCTCCGCTAATCAGCAACAGATGCCTTTAGAATCACCAGATGATCCCACGACGAACCTGGGATGCTCTGATACTAATTGTTGTGCGCAATTAACAATCACTTAGAGGAACCCTTAAGCCACAGATGCAATAGAGAAGAAACCATCAACAGCAAGAACAATAAAACAATAGAAGAAAAGATGAACACCAGATTTAACGAGGTTCGGCGAATTGCCTACGTCCTCGGGGCAAGGAAGAGAGATTTCTTTTATTGATCAAAAATCAATACAAATTGCAAGCCCTACATATGAAGAGGACTCTGCCTCTCTAATATACCCAAGGAAACCCTAGGAGAATCGATTCCTTATTGGACTTGTTTCCAATTCAAAAAACTTTCCGAAACGGTCCAGATCCGTCTGTCGGTCGACCGGCCGGTCGACCCAAGTGCCGGTCGACTGTGGCGGTCGACCGTGCCTAACCGAGAGTTAGGCAATGTCAGTTGGTCGACCGAGCGGTCTACTGTTCTCCTTCTGCGGTCGACCGGGCGTTCGACCGCAACAGCCTGTGCATGTTGGTGCACACCGGTCGACCGGTCCGATCGACCGGTAGCTCTGCTGCTGCTGCTGATTCTTCGCGTTTGCTTCCTTATCGTCGACTTCCTCTCTCTTCTTACACTTTGTGCTACCTCTTGTGTAAAGGATTGAGAGTTGGAGTTGTGTATTCCGATCTTGTATAGACCTTGTAATGCTTTGTCGAGGCTCCTTTGTAGAATGATCCTTACTAGATAGTGAACTCCTTCTCGCGTGAAGGCGGGGACGTAGAGCTTGGTGCTCGAATCTTGAAATAAATCTCTTGCGTTTGCGATTGCTTTCTCTCTTGCTCTTACTCCATTTCAATTGCTTGCACTTATATTTTTGTTTGTATTTCACTTGCTATTCATATCTAGCATCATTCATTCTTATAGGTTTTCACTCTCTAAATAAAGAAAGCAATGAGCACCTTAACTCATTATCTAGAAGAATATAGAAGTTCTAGAGCCCTAATCTGGCTTCATTTCTTGATTTGAGTTGACCGTTTGCATCATTCATATTATCAATTGTTGCATTTCTGCATTTTGACCTTAAGATTAGCATTACACTATTCACCCCCCTCTAGGTGCACTTTCAATTGGTATCAGAGCCTTGTACTCTGGTTTTTGGTTTAACCACCTTAGAGAGATCCACTAGCTAATCACTTATTTGCTTGTTCACTGCACTAGTTTACATGGCCGAAGGAATCAAGACTCCACCAAAGTTTGATGGCCTTAACTTTTTCAAGATGACCGTTTTCTTCCAATCCTTAGAAAGTCAGGTTGCAAAGGCGATTACTAAACCTTTTAGTGTACCCGATGGTGATGAAGACACATGGTCTGAAATTGCCACCAAGGAATTTGATGCTAATATAAAAGCCCACTATGTATTACTTCAAGCCTTATTGATGATGATATGGCTAGGGTTATTCATTGCAAATCTGCCCATAAGATTTGATCACACTTAGTTGTCATGCACGGGGGGACATCACAAGTCAAGAGAGCTAAGATTGATTTCTTGCGTTCCCAATATGAAAATTTTGCTATGAATGAGAATAATCAATTAATGACATGATTACTAAATTTACTAAAATCAATGGTCTTGCTTCTTTAGGTGATGGAATTGATAATGACCAAAATGTGAGAAAAATCATCCGAGCTCTTCCACCATCATGGGAAGTGAAAGCTGCAACTTTGAAGGAGCTCAATGACAAAGAAGATATGGAGCTCATATGTCTTATTGGCAATCTCAAGACCCATGAGATGGAGAGAAAAGCAAGAGAAGAAAGGCTCCACAAAAGAAGTAAATGCTAGCCTTCAAGTCTACTACCATTTTCGATGAAGATGATGATGAAGAAGAAGATGATGATCTTCCCTCCTAGTTAAGAATATTAGGAAGATATATAACAAGACAAAATTCAACAATCGGAGAAAATGGCAAGGCAAGGAGGACAAAAAAATTGTTTGCTACAATTGTCAGAAACTCGAACATGTCATTACCGAAATGCCTGGAGAACAAATTCAAGCCCACAACCTTCAAAAAATTATATAAGAAGAAAGCTTTAAAGGTAACATGAGACTTGGAGAGCGAATTCGAAGAGGAGGTTGACACGGCTTATGTGTGTTTCATGGCAAATGAGAACATACCCAAGGTACGCACTAAGGCTTCAAGACGTAGGGAGAGGTGATACCTTGAAAGTGGTTGCTCAAGGTACATGATTTGGGATATCAACAACTTTACAAACGCTATCAAGGTATCATGAAGGTGGCACCATCACCTTTGGGGATTATTCAAAGGGCAAAATCATTGGTATAGATAATATCAAGATTGACTCATTTTCTTGAATTGAGAATGTTGTTTTGGTTGAAGGTCTTAAGTATGATCTTTTAAGTATTAGCCAACTTTGTGATAAAGATTTTAAAATTTTTTTTAATGATTTCTCTTGTGACATTTTAGATAAGAAAACAAAATACTCGTGTTCTTTTTGGTTTTCGTAAGAACAATGTTTATATGATTGGCATGCTTAATTTAGATTGCAATGCCACTTGTTTGAATGCTTTTAATGAAGATTCTTGGTTATGGCATAGAACACTAGGCCACATTTCGTTTGGTCACTTATTTAGAATTAATTCTAAAGATTTGGTGAAAGATATTCCTTACTTGAAGTTTGAAAAGGACCGCATTTGTGATGTGTGCCAACTTGAGAGACAAACCAAGTCCTATTTCAAAACAATCAAGGATATCATGATAACTAGACTTTTAGAGTTAATTCACATGGATTTATTTGGCCCAACTAAAACCAAAAATCTTAATGCTAACCGTTTTGTTTTTGTTTTAGTTGATGATTTTTCTAGATTTACATGGATTTTCTTTTTAGAACATAAAGATGAACTTTTTTCGCATTTTCATGCTTTGAGAAAAGGGGCTGAAAAGGAAAAGGATTTTTCGATTTTACGCATAAGGAGTGATAGAGGCAGTGAATCAACCATTCTTTTATCACTTATTGTGAAGAAAATGGAATTAAACATGAATTATCTTGTCCTAAAACTCCACAACAAAATAGAGCCATTGAAAGGAAGGATCACACTCTTCATGAAATGACTAGGAAAATGATTAGTGAATATGGACTCCCTCAATATTTATGGGCCGAAGTCGCAAACACTTCATGTTATATTGGAAATCGAATTTGCTTTTGTAAAATTCAAATAAAACTCCCTTTGAGATTCACTATTTGAGAAAACCAGATGTTTCCTATTTTAAAGTCTTTGGTTGCAAATGCTTTGTTTTGAATACCAAACATAATTTAGGCACGTTTGATCCAAAATCTTTTGAGGCTATTTTTGTTGGATACTCAAACATTAGTAAAGCTTATAGAGTCTTCAATAGGTCAACCTTGACTATTGAAGCGTCTATGCATGTTAAGTTTAAGGAATCTAACTCGCTTGTAAAGAATATTATATAGATTGATTCTTTAGATGAAAACTTTGAAAAGGTTTCTATGAATGATTCACCGGCACAAGACGAAGAGGAAAAGCCTAAGGATGATGCAAATGGAGAAGTCCAAGATGTTGAAGTGGAGCCAACACAACCATTTCCAAAGGATTGGAGATATGCTACAAGCCATCCCAATGACCTCATCATTAGTGATATCCAAAGGGGTAACTACTCGCTCCAAACTCTATGATTTTTGTAGCCATTTTGCATTCATTTCTCATATTGAGCCCACAAGCATCCTCAAAGCCGATGACGACTCATATTGGTTGTTTACCATGCAAGAAGAGCTCAACTAATTTGAACGCAACCAAGTTTGACATCTTATTCCTAGACCCTATGATAGACCAACCATTGGTACTAAATATATTTTTAGGAATAAGTTGGACGAGTCGGGAAATGTTATTAGGAATAAAGCTAAGTTAGTGACATAAGGTTACACCCAAATCGAAGGAATTGATTTTGAGAAAACCTTTGCACCCGTAACACGGTTTGAGGCCATACGGATGACACTTGCTTTTATTTTTTTAAAGATTTTAAGCTTTTTTCAAATGGGTGTTAAAAGTACATTTTTGAATGATTTTATTGAAGAGGAGGTGTATTTTGTTCCTCCGATTTGTTGATTCTACACATCTGGATTTTGTTTTTAAACTTGAAAAGGCTTTATATGGTCTAAAACAAGCTCCAAGAGCTTGGTATGAAAGATTGGATACTTTTCTTATTTTAAATAATTTTATTAAAGGCAAAGTTGATACTATCTTGTTTACAAAGCATGTAGAAAATGATTTCTTAATAGTACAAATATATGTTGATGATATTATTTCTGGATCTACTAATGAAAAGCTTTGTAAGGATTTTGATTCATGCATGAAGAAAGAATTAGAAATGAGTATGATGGGGGAGCTTAACTATTTCCTTGGACTCCAAATCAAGCAAAGAGGTGATGTGATCTTCATAAATCAAGCCAAGTACACAAGAGAACTTATCAAGAAATTCGGGTTTGAAGATGTAAGGTTATGCAAGACTCCCATGGCTACCACAATAAAGCTTGATAAAGATGAACGACGTAAAAACGTTGGCATTAAATTCTATTATAATATGATTGGTAGTTTGCTTTACTTGACGGCTAGTAGGCCGGATATTATGTTTAGTGTATGTTTATGTACTAGATTTCAATCTTGTTGTAAAGAGCCTCACTTAATTGCCATAAAACACATTATTAGATATCTTAAGGGCACTATTAGAATGAGCTTGTGGTATCTGAAAATCAGACAATTCTCAATGACGAGTTTTTTGGATGCCGACTATGCCGGTTGTAGAGTAGATAGGAAGAGCACTAGTGAAACTTATCAATTTTTAGAAAATTGTCTTGTTTTATGGTCTTCTAAAAAATAAAATTCTATAGCCTTCTCAACCTCTGAGGCAGAGTATATTGCGGCCGAGGCTTGTGTGCTCAAGTCTTTTAGATAAAACATACTCTCCTTGATTATGATTTGCATTTTGACCATATTAAAATATTTTGTGATAATACTAGTACCATTCATATGACCAAGAATGCAAATCAACGTAGCAAGACCAAACACATAGAGATTAAATATCACTTTATTAGAGATCATTATGAGAAAAGAGATATTGAAATTGATTATATTTCTACCGATTTTCAATTAGCGGATATTTTTACTAAATTACTTGATTTTAATAGATTTTCTTTTATTTGTGGTGAATTGAATGTTTGCATTATGGATTCATGAAATTTTCAATTGTTTCTCTCAAAATTGATATTCATATTTGTTTTGCTTGCATACATGAACTTTCATTTCTTCTAAATTGGTATCATATTCTTCTCTACTGTTGTGTTTATTGGTATCTACCTTTTTGTTTATGAGATTCTTTTTGATTTATGACAAAAAAGGGAGAAGAAGTTGAGTTGTTTCATTTTATAAATTGGTATCTATGCTTATATGCTTATGATATTGCAAATTGGTATCTTGTTTTGCAAATTGGTATTAAATTGATATTTCTAGTTTTTCAATTGGCATTCATGTTTGTGTTAAAAATTGGTATTTGGGATTAATTGGTATTTGGGATTAATTGGTATTTGAAGATTAATGAGTTAGAGATTTATAATTTAGCTATTAACTCTATTTCATGTTTGTATGGCTTGTTGCATGCCTATTTTGGTGGTTGGAGGCATGAATGGAGGATGGAATGTTTGTGCATAGTTCTTCATATTTCACACCTATACCTATATGTATACGATGACTTGTTTTGATATTGTCACATTTTTTAGTCATAAATGATTGAACTTGATAGATAAGCAAAACTTGAGGGGGAGATTTACTAAGCATAACTAGTCATTGTGGACCGTTTTTCTTAAATGTCCCATTTCCTGTCTTACTCTCGAACTTCCGACGCCTCCAGGCTAGCCAATATTTTTTTCAATGACATCGTCAAACTGCACGGTCTGCCTAAGATTATTGTTCTAATAAGGATATTAAGTTCATTAGTTGTTTCTGAAAGACTCTTTGAAACATGTTAGGCATAGAGCTTAATTTCTCCACTGATTTTCACCCTCAGACTGATGGTCAAACTAAACTTATCAATATAAAATCTTTTGCGTACCCTCGTAGGCGAGCACGTCGGGAGTTAGGATCTGAAGTTGTCTATTACTGAGTTCACATAGAATTTATCTGTCAATAGGACAATAGGTAAGAGTCAACATGAGATAGTTTAAGATTTTAGGCCGAGACAGCCCGTTAATCTCATTCATATGGCCGATCACTATAGAGTCTCAGAGTCTGCATCCTCTTTTGTCACACATATGCATGAGTTACATAAAAAATCAGTGATATAATCGAAGAGAGCAACCTTAACTATAAATTATGAGCTAACATAAGGAAGAAAGTTAACTTTTAATGTTGGCGATTATGTGATGGTAAAAATTCATCCGGAACAATTTTTCCCGAGAACTGTTAAGTTGCATGCCAATAGTACTGGACCTTTTAAAGTCTTAAATAAAATAAATAGCAATGCCTATGTTATAGATTTCCCTAAAGATTTTGGAATTGATTCTACTTTCAGTGTTGAGGATTTAGTAGATTACAAGAGTTTTAATTTTAATCTTAGCAACCTACTAGTTAATGAGCCTTCCCCCGAGCCATTTTCTGAGAGCTCCTCTCTTCCCCTACTCACAAATAATCATTCTAATGCAGTGGAGAAAAATTGATAAGATTTTAGATGATAAAATTATCTCTAATAGGGATGGTGAAACCCGACAATATTTGATTCATTAGAAAGGAAAATCACATGTTGAGGATACATGGTTGGATCACAGTGATTTTCAGCATATTGGCCCAGATGTGTTGAAGCATTATGAGAGTTTTTTTACACCTCACTTGACCGGGTCGAGTTCTCTCCTACCAAGGAGAATGATGAGGACATCGAAGCACACACACGGTCGAATCATATCTTTCAACACGTGTATAACATCGAAGCACACGCACGGTCGAATCATATCTTTCAACACGTGTAGCAACACAGGAGGCATCGAACTATAACTATGCGTCGAGCTATATCGATGCGTCAAGTTACAATCATGTGGTTTTGGTCAGAGTCTGTATTTTTCTTTTTGAGTCTAGTTTTGTTTACTCTCATTTAGTATTGTTCTCTTTTATGTTTTAGTCTTGTTTTTAGTCCAACATTGGTTGTAGAGACAACTCTTTAATCTTTGTAAGCTTATAAATAGGCATGGGTCTTGAGAAATAAAATTAAGAAATTTTAATGAATGAAATCTAGATATTTTCTCAAATGAAAATGTTCTTTATTTGAATTTGGAGTGTGAAGCCCAATTCAAAATGGGTTTGGGTGTGAAACACTGATCCGTTTACCTTGTTCCCCAATCATCTCAAACCCTAGTTATAAAAAAAAGAAAAAAACCAAAGAACAGCTAACTGCCAGCCTCTTCCTTTTCTCCCTCCCGCAGCCTCTCTACTGGGTCTGTTTGGATTTAAGGAATTGGTGTGAAGTGAGGAAGTAGGAAGTAAGATTTATTTCCTTTAGGAAAAGGGAAATGAGTAGTAAGTTTTCTGGTGTTTGGATGATTGTTGGGAAGTGTGGTTTGGAAATGTTTTGTCGTTTCCGGTGTTTGGATGGTAATGAAAAGTGGAAGTGGAAAGTTGACCACAAAGTTGACCGCAAAATAATATTAAAATAAAAATTAATTAAGAAAAATAAAAATAGATTGTAATTAGAATGCAAGTGAGATTTACTTGACCAAAAAATTAACTGTTTTATGCTATAACTTATTATAAATGAGATTTACATGACCACAAAATTAACTGTAGCACTCTGGAAGTGAGAAAATGGTTGTGTAAAAGAGAGATGAAAAAGGGAAATGGGGGTTTTCTTATTTTCCTTTTCCGGTGTTTGGATAGATAGGGAAATGAGCAATTATACTTCCCACTTCCTCACTTCACTGTGATTCCTTACATCCAAACACGCCCACTATGACCTCTCTCCCTCACCCCGCTGCCATTAGCCACCAGCCAAAGCCTGTTGTTAACCACATCCTCTTCCCCTCATCTCTCGCCCGATCATCGCCAGCCAAGCTCCTGCGATGACTACCGTCGACAACCACGCGAGCTTCAACCACCCATCACCCTATCGCTCTTGTGTCTTCACCATCGTCAGCTTGCGCTTGCTATCAAGCTCAAACAACGAGCTTACCACTATCTCGATCAGCTCTCTGCCTGCACTATCATGCCTGCTTGTTTTCGTCTCTGTGCCCAGCCAAATGAGTGCTAGCACAACCCGCCTGTGCCCAGTCCTGGTCACTTCCGAGCCAGGCTCGAGCGCGCCCGTGTCGACGACCGAGCACGCCCAGTCGACATCTTCGTCAGCACCTTGCGCGAGCACTACCCTTGTGCAGTCTTGCACGAGACTAGCCTGCCAACAACAACTACAATACATCACCAACAATTAGTAAGAAAAACAGTAGCAACAACAGCACAAGTATCTGAGAATGTTAGCTTCTCAGTAGGAGAATTTTCAATCCTGCAGTCAGATTATTCATCGGTTACATCAAATATTGTCATCTCTGAATTATTATCACTATTCTTGCTGTCCACTATTATTGTGAGAGTCTGTGATTCTATTTAAACTCGTAGTTCATTGTTTCAATATCGCGAGTAGAACGATTACACTCATAACCGTGTATTGTGTTGATTTTATTGAGGCTAGAACTGTCTAAACTTCGCTTGCAATTGATTGTTTAAATCCATTAGTTAACGTTATAGTTTAAATTATTTTTCCTACCAAGATCGTAATTTTGGTGAAGCGTCGCGAGTTCAAGTTTATCACTGATTCCTTACATCACACACGACACACATTTCATATTATTATGTCTTGCAATTTCACATCAATATGTCTTGCAACCATCTCCATGTTGAATTTACATTCATTTTGTCTCTTTTTCGTCTCATACTCATATTCAATCCACATCAATATTCATCCTTTCATTTCCCCTTCATGATCATTCCTGACATTGTCAAATATGGATATTACTTTTCATTTCAAAACTATATCATATATGTAGTTGTGATTGGAAAACAAATATAAATATGGTTATATCTGTATTTATTTCAAACGCACCTTACCATCAAATTAAGGTCATGATTGGATTTCATGACATGATTGGGCTTGGTTCTTGGGTTAAATATTCAATTAAATGTCGACATGAAGCTATATGAAAAGGTATCTACTCAACTTTGATTTTCACAAAGGAAAGTTAGATGAAAATTCCCATTAGCGTTGAAGGAGGATGGACAAATTTGAGAAGCGGATCATAAAGAGGGTCAGTGCTTGGCATTAAAAGGGTAATGATATTCACCGATGGAGAGGATTTTTCACTGTAAGGAAATGGGTAAGTGTTACCAATATATTTACTTGTATTAGATGAGAGGCAAAGTTTCCTCTCTTGTGTTCATGTATAGGGATTTGAGGAAAAAGACTTGGTCCCGTCTCTACTCTGTGTTAGAGAATATCTATCTTGATGTTCTTCTTATGAATGTAGGTTGGGTTTGGTTGGATCACATATATCTTGGCTTGATTTGGCTTCTGCCACGTTATATGACTTCTTGCATATATGAATTGATTAATGTGGGGATTCATGCTTCTGCATTTCTCAAGACCCCCCTAAACTGGGTCTGGGAAAGGGACCAGTGTGTGTAGTCACGATATTTCCTCTGAAACTCGATGCTCAATATAACATGTGAGGTTCAAACTCATTAATCTCCACCATGCCAAACACCAATAGAACTTGGTACAATGGTTAAAAGAAGAGTAAAAGAGAGCAAGGAGGTCCAAGTTTAAACCAGGGAGACACCCAGTTGGCCACTCTATCAAGAAGAAGATTGTTAGCGCTACCATTCTTTTTAAAATAGTACCTAGTCATGTCCACAGGTCCAAACATTCTTTTTGTATATAGCCTGGTAGCTGGACCCTGATTAGTCTTTTCGCAATATGCGTGTTAAGCCTTGATAAATTTGAATGTCCTACATGATTGATTGCCCTAATCATCACCAGGGGTTCTGATACCTAATTATTGAGGTAATATACATATTGGTGTAACATGAGATATTATTAAATGGGATAAAACCTCTTTTGATCAAAGGTTTAGCTTCTTAAACCTTCGGTCCGCTCACATATACCAATTATTTATAATTCCTCTATATTTTCCATTTTGCTTTTTTTTTATCTTTCCCCCAATTTGGTATTAAAGTTGCATGAAAACTATTTAATGAGTCCTTGTAAACTAGTTTCTTCAAACTCACTAATGCTATTGTTTCCTAAATTGGGTTCATTTTTAGATATGCAAACAATGCTTTGAAATCTCGGTATTAGTATTGACGTTATCCATATTTTTAAAATTTTAAATCAGCAATATCAGTCGGCCAAATAGTTATATCGAAAATATTGGTATCTTCTCGATCGTGGTTTAAAATCTCGGTATATGGGTATTGACCGTAAGATTTTGATACCGGAATCGACAATATCGTATGTTTATCAATCGTTTCATCTCCTCGTATCGGCAATATCATGTATCATTCTGGTTATATCGGGCCATATCAACATTATCAGTATTGGGCTAAAGTATTGGTATAGAGCTATATTTCAATCCTTTGCCTCGGTCATATCGAATCATATCAACATTATCAATATCATGCATAAATGTTGGTATCAATTGATATTTCAAACCTTGATGCAAAACCTACTATATTATTGGTGTTGCAAAAGTCATTACACATTCCCTATGGTTAGAAACCGTCCGTCCCTTTTGTTCACAGATGTGTCCACATGTGTATCAAACACGACACATGTCTACGCATGTGCACTTTGGTTTTGTATTTTGATTGACAAAAGTGGAAGAGAAGAAACTTGCGGAGTTGAAAGAAAATGCATAAGAAAAGGACGAAAGAGGAAAGAGGAAAATGAAGAAGTGCCAAAGCTTCATTAACCTACCATTCTAGAGTAACTATGAACCAATTGTTGCCTTAATCATTTCTATCAAGAACATACTGTCACATATCACATAGATGGACCATCCATCGAAATGAGTGGCATTATTGCTCTTTTGACTTGACTTACAAGGGAGATGTATGAAATTAGTCCTAAAGGAGAAGGGTCATCTTTAATTTCAAGATTTTCTATTATTACCTATTTACATACGGGCAAGCACTATTGACTAGAAATTATGCACATTGAATGGGACAAAGCTACGATATGATACAAATAAGGAGACACTGCAAAACATAAAAGTAGGATACATGGACACAGAGAAACACAATACATCAGGACATGTATAACACATTAAAACACCTAGTACATAGTAATGAGTGGACATGCTGTATCAAAAGTAGAAGAAAAAGAAAGACCGCTGAATGATTAACATCCATAAAGTCTAATTTTAAACCTAAGGAAGTCCGCTCCAATACCCAACTTAATACATGCCTATTATCTCCCTCAAATGTTTGGAAAGCATTTAGGTTTTGTTAAAATGACATCTAAAGAGGAATGTAAATGGATACAAATAATCCAATCTGATTTCATTTCCATATTCATATTTTGACAAGCATGGATAGCTATATCTGCTCCAACTAAAAGATGGATATGAATATGGATAGTGATGAGCTATCCAATCTGAGTATCCAAATCCATATCTGAATATACAAGAAAGTGCTTGACTGCATAAATATTAAATTCTGGGTCTTTCTCATATGTACCCCTAAATCTACCTAAATCTATCGCATTATCAAATTTATCACCCCCCCCCCCAAATCTATCGCATTATCAAATTTACCCCCCCCCCCCCCCCCCCCAAATCTTCATAATATGTTTATTACGCTTCTAAATCTTAAAATATCAAATTAACCCTTTATGTTAATTTTTTAACAGTTTAAAAATAAAATTACTTTTTTACCTTCAAAATTTTAAAATATTACTCAAATTTACTCTCATTTCTCTCCCGTGTCTTTTCCATCTCTCCTCCGACGGATTCTCGGCCCGCCACGACAAATCCTCAGCTCAAGGCCTCAAGATCGCAATCATCTTCTCCATCCTCGTCAGTGGGGCCATCGGAGTCTGCATCCCATGTGCACGTGGAAACCCATGCGACCCATGGGCATGCTCATGGGTTGCGGGGAGGTGGATGGGGGAGCAATGGAGCTCATCAGGCATAAAGTTATTTCACAAGTAATTACTATAGTTAGTTAATTCGTCATTAAATGAGGTTTAATTAGTTTAAATATAATTTATTAGGATTTAATTAGAATATAAGGGTATCAAAGGAATTTTATAAAAAATTAACAGAATACTCTATTTTTATTCTTTTAATTGACGATAAGGGTAATTTTGAAAATATGAAAGATTTAGAGGGGTAATAAAGATATTATGAGGATTTGAGTGGTAAATTTGTTAATGTGATAAATTTGAGGGGTACATATGAGAAAGACCCTAAATTCTATTTAGCATTATGTAATGTAATAGAAAGATTTTCCCCCACTAATATGTGTATTAAATTTAAAGGTTCAACTCAATTTTCCTTCCAGAGTTCAATCATAACCAGTAACATTTGTAGTTGTATTTGCAAGAAGAAAACAAAATACAAATATGATAATACTAATATCCACTCTGTTTATATCTCTACATCTAACCTGCATCAAAGGGTCCTTTTTCCCTTTAAAAAAAGATCCTTTTAAGCTTTAACATGCAAACTTTAGAACTTTTTAAATCTGACATAAACTTTACATGCTTCTGTGTGATTAATGCGTGGAACAAGTGTCATGCAACTATCCTATTTCTGATCTGGACAAGGGTCTCAATTTAAAGTGTCCATGTTTCATAGTCCATCAAAAAGTAAACTAGTTTATTTTTTTTGATATTCTTTTAACAGTCCACACCTGTGCACACAAGCCACTTACATAGACACAGATATTATTGACTCTTGCTGCACAGGAAATCAGTTTCAATAGTAATCAGTTTAATAGTTCTTGACACACCTTTCCCTGGAAATAGTCTTTGATTGTGAATCTGTTGAGGACCTTGAGGTACTTCCATCACAAATGTGGAATCAGATCATCTAAAATAGGCTTGCTAGGTTATGGTAGAATCACACCATTGCTTCGCATAATCATAACATTGGCCTCAATGTGGATAGAAATTTGCTATTTTATCTTTTTCTTTTGTGGGGGGTCATTCCTCTTGTTTAATTCACATCATGCATAGTGTCTGAATTCTTCAGTCTTCACATTAGGAACTAGGCTAGTCTTTTCTTGTGATCTTTGCTTAACATCTTTGTTGACGATTAAGTTAAACGAATAAACTAGTGTATCAATCTTTGTTACTTTACTTTCTCATAAGTATATCTATGCATGCTGGAAACATTCTGTTACATCCTCCAGGCATTGAATGGTTATTTCATTCTAGGCCTTGTGTGGCTACCGACTTCCTTGAAGAATTCTGTTACCTCCTCCAGGCATTGAATGGTTATTTCATTCTAGGCCTTGTGTGGCTACCCACACGCACACGCGTGTGGGTCATGATTGTGCATGCGTGCAATCTTGAACACGCACAGGCTGTCATTAGAAGTTAGAACATGCACTGTTGCTATCTTCGTTATTTGACAGAAAGTTTCTCTCTATAGATCAGCCCAAATTGTTGAGAAAATCCTCCAGTACCAATTGAATTGTGTATTTTGGTTGACCCAATGGATCACATCTACCCCACTTTTTCTGTTAGACAATGTCATCATGATTGTCTCTTTTCTCTGAACCTTTCACATGATTTTACCTATTTAGGAATATATTCTCTACTTCTTGTATTCTTTAGTGTCTATGGTCTAATTAATAATCTACGTATTTCTTCATTTTGATGCTACTGGCATTCTCTCACCTTGTATGGCATGTTAAACAGACTATGAAGGCACATCCTTGGAGCTAATTGCACATGCTTCTTTTGACCAAGTTCATTATAATTTCCAGCATTTCAGATTCCCGAGGTCTGCTCAAATATTGTGCTTGGTTCCCCAAGATTCTTGATTGACTTTGTATCATCTGCATCTTTTGATGCAATTTTCATCTTCCATATTGCCTTTTGGTCAGTACTTTTGACCATAGACTTCACTCAGATCAGCAATGAAAGCATGAATATTAAAAGATCTTTATAGCTTGCTTCTGATACATCAAGCCTATATAGTTGTATTTCATAGGGTGGTGCCAATTTACCTCTATTAGTAACCTAGGGTGCATCTCAATGATCATTATACTTGAATATCCAAACTCTGTCCATGCTGTCAAGTTAGTCTATATAGTGTTCTCTATCAAGAAGATACTGTCGCATTCACTTTTTCCTTCATCTTATCTCCTTCGTGATCTAAATGATTAATGATTTAATGTTCATTTTCTATTTAGCTGCATGTTGCATGTTGGCTTTACTGTACCAGTGCAGCTTAACATACCCTGTTGTTTATTGTCAGACAATTCCTACAGAATTGGCTAAGAAGTATAATCTCGAGGAAAAGAACTTAATAGTCCTTCGGGATCCTCGTGGTACTTCATGGTCTGTAAGATTATCTAGCTGGCAGGATGGACGTCGATGCTTGTCATCCGGTTGGTCCCATTTGTATAAAAAAAACCGCTTAAAGGAAGGGGATGTTTGTGTTTTGGAATTTGTTCAAGGAGGCGCTACAATAAATGTTCACATTTTTCGGGCTGAAGAGTATAATGCAAAAAAGATTCCAAAATCACGTAAGTAGCTCTTTCCACTTTTAATTTTCTGCCCTTTTATTTACAAACTTGATATTTTTCTTACAGAACACTAATTTAAACAGCTTGTTTTACAGTTCTGCTTTTTTGAAATTCTAGTAATTTTTGCTACATTTCAGCCTTGATTTTCTTTGATAACAGACATTTTTTTGTTTATTGTACAGGGTTGGTAATGATTTCTTTATTTATACCTATGCGATTTCAATGCTCAAAAACTTGCATATTTTGTGTGCATGCTACTTGTCTAGTTTTCAAGCCTCAACATATAAATGATACTTCTGGATTCTGTCTTGGGTGGATATTTTGCTAGGGATGCTAAATGGAAGTCTGCTTTGCAGTTTAGCACCGTCTGAAGTGAGGGATATTAAAAGATAATTTTACAATTTGCCTATCAAACTTGATCTAGGTAGGGTGCTTGATCCTAAGAATGGTTAGCTTAATATGTTTGATTCATACTTAATCAGAAGTTGAGATCAGCAAACCTTTTCAGTGACAATATGGAATCAGTTACGAGATTTACTTTGCATTTATCTCTTTCTTTGCTTTGAGTCGTGAAGGACTTGGGGCACCATCCCAAAAGACTAGCCTTTTAGGTGGAGTTGCCCAAATCCTTATATACCCAAGACCATCCCCACGTCTAGCCGATGTGGGACTATTTGTTCGACCTAAATCCCAACAATTCCCTCCTCGAACAAAGAGTCTCCTTGCAAGCTCAACTATCTTCACACTAGAAGATGAAATGCTCCATCGAGATCCAACTCTTCACTGCGTGAGGCTATGGCACGCCTTATGTGAAGCACTGCAGTCGGTCACTCCTCTACACCGCGTGGTAGCCGGCACTCCCATTGCAAAGGAGCACCACTGCTAAATTTCTCGATAGCCCAACATTAGCTTCACAGGGGCCTATTGCGCCTTTTTGCGCCAGTGGGGTGGGCAGGCCCCATTGCGCCTTTGCGCTATTAGGGGATCTACATCGTCGAACATCACCCACACACACGACTAAGTTCGGGGCATAGCTCTGATACCACTTGAAGGACTTGGGCACCATCCCAAAAGACTAGCCTTTTATGTGGAGTTGCCTAAATCTTTATATACCCAAGACCATCCCCATGTCTAGCCGATGTGGGACTATTTGTTCGACCCAAATCCCAAAAAGTTGATCTTAAATCTCCATCATTTTGATCTAATCTTTGAGAACACCATTGCTTACTAAAAAAATAAAAAAATAAAACTGCTCTTGAAAATTAACTTAGGTGGAATATTTGCTAGAAAGAAAATGAAAAGTCAAAACTAAATCAGTACCAAATAAGTAATTGAATTAAGAGAGATCTTTCATAGGAATACATGGGACATTTTATACTTTATAGTTCTATATCTTGTGTAGTGATGAATTTGTGACCTACAACAAGATGAGGACATGTGTCCCTCCTCATCAGAACCTTCTGAAGGCGGACAACCAAATAAGCTGTCCGAACACCTCTCTGCAAAGCGCCATCCAGATGTTCCCAAGACTGCTCCTTCCTCCGAGGGAACAACTGCCCCGAGGACGCTCTCCTTTCGAGAGCATCGCGGCCCCGAGACCAGTTCTTCCGTCATGAGCAAGGTGACTGCTGCAACCAACTCCATTGATATCCGCCTATATTTATAGAGTCTGTTACGCTGCCAGATTATCCCATGTTTTAAATGATGCAATGACCCCCTACTCTAATGCAGATTGTTACAGAAGGCAGCAGAAATCGCTCCCGCCTTCAAGGGCAGAAACTAAGCTGTTACAGAAAAATCGCAATTTTCAGATCATGCAGTTATTAAAATCCGCATGACCCGCAGTGGAAATGAAGCCTCCCCGGGTATATATACATTGGGTGATGGATAAGTCAACTGGACAAAAAAAAGAAAAAACGAAAAGAGGACTTCGCTTCCACTAGAGAGAAGAGGCCTCCCCCATCCATTATTTCATTGTATTCAGAGATTAGATTAGAGTTTTAGCT
Organism: Agave tequilana; assembly: GCA_038442645.1. Taxonomy (NCBI): domain Eukaryota; kingdom Viridiplantae; phylum Streptophyta; class Magnoliopsida; order Asparagales; family Asparagaceae; genus Agave; species Agave tequilana. The sequence continues at coordinate 34,969 of JAVJIF010008217.1, forward strand.
CTGCTGAGTTCAATGTAACCTCCTGAAAATAGTGAATTCTCTCTCCTCTCCATGTGGTTTTTCTCAATTTAGGTTTTCACATAAAAATTTGTATCTTTGCGTTGTCTTTGTTACTCTGACTTAATCCATGTTGCAAATTGAAGCGTAGATAAATTCCCCCGTACATTTTTTATTCTTTCATTGAGATATAAATCCCTATGCTCAAGATCTCTCCCCCTTCATTCTTCCTTAAAAAGCCTTTTCCAAACCGGTAATGACCCCACCAAGCAAGTTACCGTCGGCATGACTTTCAAGGATGAGGTCAAAGCAACTACTTGTGGCACGACCTCCAAACTAACCAGCAATAACCAATCGTTGAAGGTACAGCCTCCGCCTCGTCACAGGAATTGTCCGCCAGTTCCCACCCTTCTCAACAGCAAGAAAATTAGCTGTTTTAGGTGCTCCGTGGAAGGAACAACAACTGCAGTCAGATCACAAGAGAGACAGATGACGCTCGAACGTGACAACATCCTCCACGAACAAGAAGATCTAAAGCTGTTCAACTAGCAATTTCAGATTCAGATCGCTGCCCTCTAAAACAATACCATGCACACAGAAGGCTACACCGAGAGTGGGAGAGCCCAAAATCTCTACGCCCTTGACGAACTGATCCAGAAGTGGATCGTGGAGGCTAAGTTGCCTCAGCATCTGATCCCGACCATCCGCTTTCATGACCCTACTTTTCGAGGACATCCAAGAGTGTGATCTTCTGAGGAAGCTCTCCACTCCCACCTTAGACAGCTACACCGGAGCGAGTGATCCACTTCAACTCAACCGGCATTTTCAAGACAAGATGATGCTCTACTCTCGCAATGACCCGATAATGTGCCTTACCTTCCTTCTTCAGTATGAAGGATGTGGCATCAGAGTGCTCTACTCTCTACCACTTCGCTCTTTCCATAATTTTCTCAGAGGTCACCGAGACTTCCTCACACAATACGCCACTTGCCAAGAAGCTAAGAGGAGTAGTCACCACCCCTCTCTGTCAAGATGAGACCGGGAGACAGTCTCAAATCCTATATCAATTTCTTTCATAGTCAGCTCGCCAATGTCTTCAACTGTGGTGAGGAGGTAGTGGCACTCACATTCATCAGCGGGCTGTAGGTCACACACCTTATATCAAGCTAAATATTTATATTGTGGATTATCAAAATATTGTGAATTATCAAGGAACCCACCTTTTATGACCTCGTTTTTATTTATATTTTTACAATATCCTATATGAATAGGATCATGCAAAATCTTATCGTGAAAATTATCCTCTTTATATGACCAATTTTGGAATATTATCTCGGAGCCATAATGGTCTATACTTTTGTCCAACAATAGAATGTGATTCGAAGAAATGGTTGACTTGAGCTCAAGAATGAAAGATTCGGGAGCCAATATTAACTCGAGAAAATCAAATTTGGGTTCGAAAGTCAGTTTTAGTTTAAGGGTTATGCCCAAATCAAATAACTGAAATTCACATTCTTTTTCTATTAATGGAATATGACTTTCCAAAATAGGTGGTTCAAATTCAAGCCTATGGGTATAGGAAGTAGTATTGGATCAGAAAATGGGTCCAAATTGGGTAAGGACACCGGAGTCAACATAGATTTAAACATTAAAATTGAATCACAAAGTTGGAGATCGTGTTCACATTCATGTTCAAGTTCAATTTCATTGAAATGAAAACTTGCTAATTTGTCAATGATTAGATATTGGTCAAGTTCAAGATGGTGTGATGAAATTGAATCTTGGTTAAAGTTTCTAAAACATCATGATTCTTGGTTCCTATCAATATGGCTAGAAAATTCTGAAATGGTCAAAAATTGAGTAGGGAGAGTTTTCCTATTTTTATCAGTTGAACAAATGACCCATTTGTTCTTCTAACCTATTGATAGACTGGGTACAATCAAGATTTGATTGGATGAAATCATTTTGTTACTGAATGATGTTTTCTATTCTCTTTTCCAAGTCAATAAGTTCTTGTTGTGGTGGGACATGAAAAATGGAGTAAGGATCTTGGATTTGAAAATTTTGATGGGATTGTGAGTCCATTAAGTTTTGAACTTGTCCCTCGGACTGATGCAAGAGTTCTAGAATCATATTGTTTTCGGACTTGATCAAGGCTTCCATCCTCTTTTTGAAATCTGATTTTTCCTATTGGTTGTTCTAGAAAAGAAATATGTTGGTAAGGTGGTTGATAGAATGACTCGGGGGAGTTGTATCCTCACTGACTTGATGAAGAGTGGAGATGATTCCAGTCTTGTTCATAATATTAGGACTGGGGCATATATTGATTCGGATAAGAACAATCCGACATACTTAGTTAGTTAGAGTTATGAAATGTCGGGTTAATATCCGAATTGAAAGAGCTCAAGGTGAAGTATGAATCACTATATGCATTAAAATAATTGTAATTGTAATCCATATCTTAAAGATGTCAAAAAAAATAAACAAACACATAAACAAACAAAAAGAAAGAAAAATCTAGCATAAGTTAAGGTAAACCTTAAAGTTAGATGACTCCTAACTGCTTAGACTATTCACGGGGCGTATATTGCAACAATCTGAGAACGAGTTAATCGACCAGGTAGGGGCATGACCAGTGCATAAAAGTATTTGCCCCAACGAGTAATCCTAGAATCCCGTCAGTTTTTTGGATTTGGAGAAGTGCCGATTTTCAAGAACAGGAATCTTATGATATATTAGGAATCTCTTATGAGAATCATTCACGCCTTAAACGTATCTTGATGCCTGAAAGTTGGATAGGCTGGCCCTTACGTAAGGACTATATTACCCCCAATTTCTATGAAATACAAGATGCTTATTGATTGATAAGAAACTAATGTTTACTTAAATGACGCGGCTTCAGATTTTATTCAAGTCAAGGAATATTTTTTGTTTTATTCTAGATGAAAGAGAATAACTGGATTCTAATTCGTATTAAGGATGGGCTAAAAAAAGACTTCATTGATATTTCCCAATTTGAAAGATATCATAATATCCATTTCGTTTGAGCGGAAACAATAGATGAATTAAAAGAGTTCTGTACCATGAACTTTGTACCGCGCATGTCATTTAAACGGACCCTTGAAAGTAGCGTAAGCAAGAGTAAAGAAATAGAATAAATATACAAGAAAATACAAAATGAAAAAAGAACGGTTTTTTGGTACTGTGTATCCTGTCTTTTCCTATCCTTCAACTGCTATTTCCTATCCTTCAACTCCTATAAAATAAACTTGAAAAATTTTAGACAACTGCACTTTTTGGATATATATGAAGACTTAACATTCTTTTTGAGTGAGAGAAAGCGCAGTATGAAAAAACCAGCAAGGAAAAAGAAATAAAAAGGAAAAGGGAGCATAATCTCATTTTGTTCTTTAAAATACATACATCTATTTTTTACCCATCTCTAAAAATAGGGATATCTATACATCTAGATGAATAAATTATGTATTGCGCTCTAGACCATTAATATGTATCCCGATCTACACCTCCACTTCTTCTCCTCCTCCACCAAGATCCACCAAAACCACCATCCCTTCCTACCATAATCCACCATCACCACCACCAAAATCACCTCCCATCACCATCATCAACCCCTCTTGCCCTGCTTCGTTGGCCACCATAGGGCAGCGCCACCACCGGCGCGCCACCCCTCCTCTTGACCGCGTGCGCAGGCCATCCCATGCCAGTTATGGCCATCCAGGTCGTGAGCTCTCTTTCCTTTTTCTCTCTCTCTCTCTCTATTTTCTCACTCATTGTACACACACCTGTTGTATTCACAGAGTTTCTAGAGTTCTCTACGTGTTACAAAATCTCAATTAATTTGTAAAAGGTATGAATATCTTTTTGATACATTATTCACGTGTCAGGAGCCAGATTTGAACTGGTAACACGAGGATTTTCAGTCCTCTGCTCTACCAACTGAGCTATCCCGACCATTTTCCGTGCATTATCCTAGTAGAGTGCTTGTATCTATGTAATATCTATGAAAATTAAATAGACTAAAAAAAAGTATTCCAAAATTTGTCCTAATCCCCGAATTTTTTAGATCTTCAAAAAGAAGATTTTTTTTTGTGAATGTAAGGATAATGATATGGAATGTGAATAATTCAATAATGAGAATTCCTTCACCATATATGTTCATTTATACAGGGTATCGTATCTATTCAAACCAAATTGGGGTAAGATCCAAGGATTTCTGTTCGGATCCGTTTGCAAAAGAGTAGAATGAATGAGAAAGATATTGAATTTTCTTTGAACCACTTATGAAAAAAAAGAGAAATAAATAGTTAAGAAGTAAAATGGGCTTTTTATTGGGGTGGGGATAGAGGGACTTGAACCCTCACGATTTCTAAAGTTAACAGTTTTTCCTCTTAATATAAATTTCATTGTTGTCGTATTGATATGTAGAATGAGACTCTCTCTTTATTCTCGTCCATTAATCAAAAAAAGGTCTATCAAACTCTGGAGTGAATGATCTGATCACTGAATATTCGATTCTTCCTCTAACTTCGATTGGAATAGATCCACTCTGAATTTTGCATATATTGCGCGCGCGCGCGCACACACACACACACACACACACACACACACATATATATATATATATATTCAAGTAGTGATTAATCGTTTGATATGCCAGTATGTATACGTACATATTAGATATATACGTCATCCTTTCTTTAATTTCGATAGAAGGATTCCAGTTACCAACGCAACGTAGTCAACTCCATTCGTTAGAACTTCCATTGAGTCTCTGCACCTATCCCTTTTTATTCTAGTATAAACCCTTGTTTTTCTAAAAATAAAGATTTGGCTTAGGATCACCCATTTTTAGTTCCAGGGTTTCTCTGAATTTGGAAGTTACCACTTAGCAGGTTTTCATACTAAGGCTCAATCTAATCAAGTCCGTAACGTCTACCAATTTCGCCATATCCCCCATTTAGACAAGGATCGGGTTTTAATTTCACCCACTTATCACTTATCTTGGAACCGTTGAATTCATTATATTTATATAACGATTCCTATATCAAAATAGTGTATACTCCTATTTTTTCTTTTTTGGATCTAAGCAACGGGCCTAATTATGTCAAACCATTGTTCTTTGAGGTTTCGCCTCTCAATTCTCAATCTTTGACACCGATTTAACAATAGTCAAATTCTAACTTCTCCCTTAAATTAATCTCCTATTTGAGTCCAAGATGTCCCTACGGCCAACGTCTACTCAGTTTTAAGTTAGGCTTAGGCTAGTGAGTGAGGAGATGGTTTGTGCGCTAAGAGAGGGTAATGACTTCCCGCCTTATCTTGTTTATAGGATAAACCCTTAATTCAAATTTAGTGCAAGTGTACAAGTGTATAGCAAAAATGAATATACTCAAGCAATATATATCACTCAAATGTGTTTCTTACGCTACATGCAATGCACACATATCTTGGCTCTAGTACTCTTTAACAGTAATGTAAAAGGTAAACGAAATAGACACATGCCTAAAGATGCAATAGTCTAAACGTTTTTTAACATTTACAAAGCAACCACGTTACTGTTGAGGGTAGAAACATGTGTAAAGTGGGTTAAATAAGAAAACTAATTACTGCAGAAGACTAAGCATTTCAATTCAAGCACCTTGTAATCAAACAGAGTTAGTAGTTAACTTTGTTTGTCGCGCAAACGCGACTTTGGCTCTGCTTTATAAAGCAGAGTCTTAGAGCCACTTATATGTTTTTGCAACTCTTTGTTTCCTTAAAATCAGCCCCTGCACACAAAACAATGAGGAAAGTTGAAATGTTCAAATAAACTTAAAAACTTAGTGTCCCTCCCCGGTAACGATGTCATAATTTGATTGAGATAAACCTGTGCACAAAAATATAGAATTAGGAATGAAAATTAAAAAAGTGCAAGGTTCTCAATACTACCGCTATAACAAGTGGCTATGCGGGTCGTGATCCACAAGGAGGGACTTGCGATGGAAGCATATTAAGTAAGTTTTTTTAGGTTACTTAAACCAGTTAAAAGTTCTTTGTTTTTAAAAGAAAAGAGAAAAATAAATCTATGTTAAATGGAGAAAATGGAAGATTAAAGATGGTGATTGCCACGCCGCTTCCCAAAATACGTGAAAATGGAGTCACGATGAGAGTCAGCGACGTATATACTCGAGGAAAATATTCCAAGCATACACGCTAAGTCTAAAGTAACTTGAAAAAGTTACAAAATCTATTACGATAAATCAGTATTACTGCAATATGACATATAAATATCTAACATAATGATAGCAGATGAATAAAGGAAAGAAATGACAACAGGATGCGATATAGATAGAATCAGGAAGTAACATGAATAAAAGAGTAGGAATACCCATAATCAAGAAAAGAGAGACTCCGGCTCCTCGTAACGCATGTAATCCTTTCCAAATACCTGATTAGCAATAAATAGTCACAGATCTGGATATGCAAATCCAGAGAGTCAGAACTCCTAGTGAATGCGTGAGAATAAACTGGAAAGTACTGTGCATATGACATGTAAGCAGATAAAGAAAATATATATATACGAGAATAAGAAATGACATGAATAAAGTAAATAAACAGTAATGTGGATAGCACACAATAGAGTATATATCTAGTTAGGTATCCAATCATGTGTCTATCACAATCTATATATCAGGCGTGGCAGAGTCAGATGTACATTAGGTCATGAGTATAATCAGATGTCTATAATATCATGCATGTATCAGATGTCTATAATCAATCACAGTACATTATGAATAGTTTATTATTATATCACCGAACATCAATTGCCACTTCTAATAGACACATCCCATACTATGCCTATCACACGTGACAATCGAGGTCCTAAATTTTTGAAACTGATCAGTTGGAGACATTGTCTATGTTTTAGGTGGGTCTCGTACATACCTGGGACCACGACCCAGACTCCTGGCACTAAATCAGGCCTTATCGTAAGGTAGTCAGGAACATGTATAACAGGAAAAAGAATAGGACGGGGTGCCTGTAACCCCCTAGAAACCCTGCCGTGGAACCCTCTTTCGGCTGCGCAACCTATATCCTAGGTTCACCCAAAATACAGACATTTTCTCCTCCATCAATTTCTCCAATCCCAGTATAAGTTATTTAATATCAGGTTATTTATTTATCAAGATTATTTAATGTGCATGTTACTTAGGTTACTGGGATAACTCGGTGATAGCCACGGTAACGACATCAAAATGTGTAATCAGGATACCGGTATAACAAGATATATAATGTCAGTGAACAGGATACCGGTATAACATGACATGTAACAAGTATAACATGAGGGTGTTGTTATGGTAACATGGACAATATAGTTATTAGATAAATGTCATGTATAATTAGTCAAGTTCTTCAGGTAATCATAATATTCAGAATAAGTAATGACCTGCTGGCATGAATAAAATAATCCGAAAAAATATTTAATCAACTCAGATCCTCAAAGTCATCGATATATCTAAGTCTCAATATATAAAATACATACTCATTTATATCTAAACAATCATCACTATCCAATCTTAATTAAGACCATCATACACTCTCACTTCCATTAAGTTCAAACACAAGATCCAGAAATTCAAGTAACTAGTCAATTATGTATATACATACCACCAAGTCAGGTCAACCCATTTTACGCCAACTCCTCAAGCAATATGGAATCTAAGATGCCTCTACATTTGATAATCAACATCAACAAGAAAGCACTACTCAAACAGTATACTCAGAGGTAAAATAGAGAATACCCAAAACTACGGATCCAACTACATCAATCTCATCAGAACACCGATCAAAATTCTCTGAAATGAGCACCAATCCTAATATCAATCAATTCTAACTCTAATTAAGTCCATTTTAGTCTAAGTATCAGAAGATCAGTCTTCTAATAAGGTAACTTTATATATAATACACTCTCAGAATGCAATGAATTCTCATCTAACTTATCATCAAGTACATGAATATCAAGTCTGATAAGTACTCCATTTAAAATATGAATCTTTAATCTCAATCATGAGCCAATCAACCTCAAGATTAATCAATTTATATTTTAAGATTTATCACAACTAAATGTGAACCCAAAACAGTTGCACATGAAATGACATAAGTCCCATATCACAATACTAAGATCCAACCATATACATATGATGCTCAATATCAATAAGGTAACATCAAGAACTACCAAGTAATCAAAATACCACTAAACATATAAGAAACTAATACCTGACAATTTAGCCCTCATTGACTCACCAATCAATCAACATGTAATTGTTTTGCAAGTTTTAATTCACCAAATTATTGTCCGATAAATACTACACATGAGTGATGCTATCTGTCCTCAAATATGAAGTAGATCAAGCAATCTATAAATTGAAACAAGTCACAGTCCAAAGTAATATTGCAACTAGTCCTGAGTCAATAACGTCTAATAACTAACACATGAAAAGATACTAAATGGCACTCAAGTAAGCTATATAATCAAAGTGAACACTCACTGGTACCTTATGAAATGATATGTGTAATCATACTGGTATAATAAGGCAGATAGTCATATGAAAAAACAAGCAACACACACACACACACATATTTCTGATATTGGTGAATGAGGAAAATAATACTCACAAATATCATCTCAGAAAATTTTAGTAGGATAATTACATAACAAAATAAAATCATTTATCACAAAGCTCTTGTTTAACTGAAGGAGGAAAAGAACACTCACCTAAACTCGATTCCAAGTCCAAAGCACTGAAATCATAAGGCCCCAATAAATTTACATGGTTTATTTCAATAGAATTGTTAGATTTTTAAAAAGATATTTTACTTGAGAGTTATAAGAGATTTTAATCTTGATTAATTAGTTTGGGAGTTAGGAATATGGTCCTCTGGGTCTAATGAATTTAATAGGTTTAATTTAAACTAATTTCTAATTTTGTTGGATTTTTAATAGGTTTTAAGCCTTTAAAATACTTAACGGGTCTGAATTTATCATTAACAAAAATGACTTTAAAGGGGGTAATCTGATTTAATTTATGTTGCTATTTCTCTGAAAATTTTTTCATAGAAAGTAGAAGTATTGTAGACTATTATTATATTTTTCTTCATTTTTTGATATTTTTAACTAATTATTTTAATATACAATTCTTCTTTCTTTCTTCCTTCTTTTTTTTTCTTTTCCTTTTTTTTCCCTTGGGCCTCCCTGTGCAGCCCAGCCAGGCCCGGGCCAGGCTAGCCCAGGCTAGGCCGGGTTTGGTCCGGCCTTTAAATTTCTTTCTTTTATAGTACAGGGCCTGACCCTGCGCTGCCTGGCCCAAGCCCTTCCCAATCCAGGCCAGGGCCTGACCAGGCTTGGCCCGGGCTCGACCAGGCCCTGCCTAGGCCAGGCCGGGCTGCTCTCAGCCTGGACGAGAGCAACAACCATTTTTTTTGGAAATCCTTTGTTAAAAATTTTGAAAAAATATAAATTAAAATTTTGAGTTGGTAGATCTTCACATGTATTTTTTTGTTGGATTTTTATTAGGTTTTGATGTGTAAAAATATTCATTGAGATTATAATATAGACATGATTTTAATAAATTATTTATATCAAATAAATTTTGAGAAAATTAATTATTTGGATTTGATCTCCCCTATCAATTTCCTAATCTCTGCACTTCAAGATCCTTTTTGTTCATGCTCCGCTGGAGGAGAAAAGAAAGGAGGTGAGGAGAGTTGGGTCATGGTATTTCTTTTGAGATAGAAAAGAATTAGTTTAGGCTTTTTATAGATCATTAGGGATTTTAAAAATCAGAATTTTAGTTGAATTTAAACTGCTTGACTGAGTAGTTTAGGATAGAATTAATTAAAGTTATAATTTTGAAAATAAGATTTGGATTTGTGCAAGTTATGATAGATATGATTTTAGTTAGTATATAGATTAGAATTAGTTAAGATTTATGAAAAGGCTTGGTAAGATAGGATTTGTATTAGGATTGAGTTTTAGGTTATAAATTATTAGGTATGGGGAAAAGAATAAAGAAGGGAAAATAATAATTCAGGCAATAATATTAATAATAACAATGATGATAAATAATAATAATTAACCATGCAATAATAGAATAATAATAATAATTAAAATACTAATAATAATACTCTAGTAATAATATTAACAAGAATAATATCAATACATAATAATAATATTAATAACAATAATAGTTAACAATGCTACTAATAATAATTAAAATAACCATAACAATAGTAATAATAATTATAATCATAATGAAACACTCATTACTAAAAATAACAAATAATAATATTACTAGTAAAATAAAATAAATGCTTTAGAAAAATAAAAAATACAGTATTTTAGACCAAAGATATTACAGTGATTGTTGTTACCTAAAAGCTAAGTTAAAGGGAATGAGAAAAAGAGTAAAAAAAGAAAGAAATGATTTTTTTTGTGTTCTAAACTAATGAATTTAAAGAAAGAAAGAAACCTAGAAGCACTTACCTCTTTTGGACGATGACTTATCTTGGTTCGTCGACACGTTTACCTTGATTTGGAGGCGATCAACGCATAACTCATGTCATACCCCGCTTCCCAAAATACGTGGAAACGGGGTAGCGACGACAGATCAGCGACGTATATATGCGAGAAAAATACCTCACGCATATATGCTAAGCCTAAAATAATCTGAACAAGCTGTATAATCACTATGGTAAATCAACATCACTACAATGTCACATATAAACATCCACATTTGATAACAGAGAAATAAGGAAATAGAACAAGTATGAGTCCAATGCATAAAATCATAAAAGCAATGGAATAAAGAAGTAGAAAATACCGAAAAAGATGATCAAGTAAGAGAGAACTCCAACTCCTCAAGATGCCTGTGATCCTCTCCCAATGCCTAATCAATAACATGAAATATCCAGTATCTGGATGTATGAATCTAGGGTCGTCAGGAAGCGACTTAATGAGTGTGTAAGAAAAAAAGGAAGTGCTCGTGCATATAAACAGTGTATATTTAATGATAAACACTACTAGAAAAAGACATAATATATAAAATATGAACAACGAGCAATAAAGTCAGTCAATACAGAAATCAAATGTCAAGTCAGGTCAGGTGTCTATCACCGTCTATATATATATATATATATATATATATATATATATATATATATATATATATATATATATATATCATGTGAGAAGAATAAGTCATGCTAGTATCCAGTGTACAATCAGGTGTCTATTATAACATGTATATATCTGTTCAATCTATAATATCAATATAATATTTCAGTTTTGTTATCAATTATATCAGCGAACATCAATTGCCACTCATAATAAACGTATCCCATACTACGCCTACTACACGTGTCAATCAGGGTCCTAAGTAATTAAAACTGATCAGTTGGAGATATTGTCCATACTTTAGGTGGGTCCCGTACATACCCGGGTCCACGACCCAGATGTCTGACACTGAACCAGGCTCTACCGCCAGGTAGTCAATAACAATAACAGTACTCACGGTATCACTGTGGGACAATATTCACAGTAACACTGTGGAATAATAAATAGATGGGATGTCAGTCATCCTCCGGAACCCTGTAGTGGAATCATAAGTCGGCTTGCATCAAGGAGATGAAGAAAAGCCAGGGTTCGGCCATAGTGGATGGGGAGAAAAAGAAAGGAGATGGATGATGAATAGGATTTAGATTTAATTAGGATTAGTTAGCAATTTTATTTATTAGTTAGGATTTAGTTAAGATTTGGATTAGGTTGGTATTGAGATAGGGTTGTTAGGATATGATTTGTTAGGATAAGATTTAGGTTAAAAGGGTATTGGGTTTGGGAGCTAATGGATATAGGATTAGGATTAAATTTAGATTAGTGTATAGGATATAGATTAGAAAGAGATGTATCAATAGATAGATGGCTTGGGCCTCTGGGCTCGGGTTTGGGGCTCAAGGAAAAAGGAAAAAATGTAAAGAGGAAAATGAAATTGACATAATCCAAACTATATTAATTAATTAAAAATCATAATAATTAAGAATAATAGTAACAAAAGGATTAATAATAACAACTCACCTTAGAAAACCAATAATAATTAAAACAAATTACATATACATATGAAAATACTATCAATTACTATTAAATCTTGTATATTTTTTAAAATAGAGATATTACAACCCATAAGATTTAATTCTATCCCCGTCTACATTACATTATCAAGACTACCTCGAGCAAGTATGAAATGATATGAACTTTGGGAGGAATTCATCGTCATCAGCTATCAGTGGCACTCGCAAAGGCAAGGCTATACCGATGCTATTAGACTTACTTGGATTATCATCAAAAACAAAACGAAGAAGAAAAGTAGAATATAAAAGTGAAACTTTCAATTAAATAAAGAAATAATGAAAGAAAAGAATAACACTTACATCGGTTTTACTCTCGATAGAGTCTTCACTATCATTCTCTCGTGAAACTCTTCTCTCCTCTGAGTTACATTAAATGAATCTGAAAATTACATTAAAGAAAAAACAAACTTGTAAACTAAACTAGAGTAAAAACCTAGCCTAAAATCTATCTTTACTCAATCGTCTCCCCATGTATTCAGAAATCTCAGTATTTATAGATGAAATGGAAGAGTTGAAGGAGTAAGAAGATAGGGGAGCAAATGCTCCCCTAACAATGTAACAAAGGTGCGGCAACGCCGCTTGGGCCGCATTTCCGCAGCCTGCTGATCTGCAGTTGTCTCCTTTTGTCCAGATCGTTTTTCAATTGGTTTCTGAATTTGACGATGTCACTGTTGATCTTCAGCGAACCGAATGGATTTAAAGAAATCCGAATTTTAACCAGTTTTCATTTAGTGTGATCTTTTGTTTTGCTCTAATTTTCAGCTGATTTTCTGAATATTTGTCCCAATCCTTGATTTTCATTATATCAGAATTTAAATGGGCTTTTGGGCTCGTTTCTTTTTCATTTCCTTTAGTAAAAGCATGCACAAAATTAAATGATAAATATGATTAAATAGCAGAGTTTATTTAAGATAAAGTACAGGAATGTGACAATGAATATGCAATTTCAGTGACCGATCACGTCTACAATGGCATCCAAGGGATAGCTCCCAAATAAGCAATCAACCACTTTTGAGAGGGCGATGATGCTGAGAACCCCCAAAAAAACATAGAAACCACAGACCATGCCTCAAACTGTAGACTGACGACTGCAAGACAGTGATGATATCAAACTGAGCCTCATGACCCAAGAGATGAACTCGGAGCAAAGGCAGATGAGGCAGTTCTTTAGCAGAGATCCTGAGGAATAACCTCACACCTTTCCTCTAGTTGCTTGCCTCGAGGAAAGAACTTCCACCGAAAAAGCAACGACATTCAAAGTGCAGATTGCCAGATAGGGGATTGGAGCCATCATCAAGCGTGCCTTCCGCCCCTGCATCATACACGCTATAAGGAAAGAGAGGTAATGAGCCCCAACTCTAGTTCAGCCCGATCTGATTAAAGGACCAAATGGACTGACTAGACAAAAGCAAGAACCTTGTCTATCCTTCCTGATAGCTGCACCTTGTCACGAATACTAAAGTTATGAGATAAGGCCATCATGAAAACCGAGCCAATGCGATGCGCATGCTATCTTCATCATCTCCATCCTCTCCTCTCCTTCCTCCATCGGACAAAGAAGAAGAGCGGCATTACATTCTACCAGAACAAGAAAAATAGGGGCAAAAGGTTTTAAGAAGATGTACGTCCTGCTTTCAGGGTCCTCCCTATTTATAGATGCAGAAGCCAAACTATCTTGATTTAAATTTCAACCACATCTGAAGAGTCAGTTTGTATCTCAGATTTTTCGGCATGTCAGAGCAGCCAGATACGATTTGTTCCCGCACATGATTTCATTCACTATGAAGTCAAGATTTTGGTCATTAATTTGTCAGCTATCTTCACCAGTTTTCAAAGAGGGCTTAGAATCTGAAGAGACATTTTGACCAACCACTACAACATACAAGCGACGCCTCAACTCCTCGAGTTTAGAAGCTAAATCAGTCCATTCCACTCTTTTCCCTTGAAGCCTGGAGAAAGAAAAAGCGGATACGCATCTGTAGTGGTTAATTTTTGACCTACACCAAAATCAAGATACGTATCCCTCCTCATCAGAGCCTCCCGAAGGTGGACGACCAGATAAGCCATCCGAACACCTCTCTGCAAAGCACCATCCGACTGTTTTTGAGATCGCTCCTTCCCCCGAGGAGCAACTGCCCCGAGGACGCTCATCCTTCTGAGAGCATCGCTGCCTCGAGACTAGTTCTTCTGTCCTGAGTAAGGTGACTGTTCCAACCTACTCCATTGATATCCGCCTATATTTATGGAGTCTGTTACACCGCCAGATCATCTCACATTTCAAACATTGCAAAGACCCGTACTCCAACACAAACTGTTACATAAGGTAGTAGAAATTGCTCCTGCCATCAACAAATCTAAGCCGTTACAGAAGAATCAACATGCAGATCATGCAGTTATTGAAATCCGCATGACTCGCACTGTCAATAAAGCCTCCTCGGGTATATATACACTGGGGAGGTGGACAAGACAAGTGGACGAAAAAAAAGAGAAAAGAGGACTTCCCTTCCACTAGAGAGAAGAGACCTCCCCAATCCATTATTCCATTATATTCAGAGATTACATCAGAGTTTCAGCTTTGCTGAATTCACTGTAACCTCCTGAAAATAGTGAATTCTCTCTCTGTGTGATTTTTCTCAAATTGGATTTCCATGTAAAAATTTGTGTCTTTGTGGTGTCTTTGTTACCCTCTCTTAATCTATGTTACAAATTGAAGTATAGATAAATTTTCCCCGAAAATTTACCCTTACATCTTGGAATATATTATAACATAGAAATTCATTAGGCATCTCAATGCTGGGTTTCTTCCTTGCATCCAGTTGAGCACCCAGTTAAAAGAGTTGTCCATGAGTCTTATTTTTCTTTGGCCAGTAATTTATATGGCCAAGTCCCTGGGTATTGACAAATTGGGTTGTAACGTCCCGATCCCGCAGATACGGGGACGTTATGGCGACGTATATACGCAGGGCGGAGATACCCTCACGTACGTACGCTAAGCCTTAGTACAGGAAATAACATCCATATATACAAGGTTCCGGCATTAAATAAATACAAGAATACCTGCAGAAAGGGGAGTGATCAGGATAGATATAGAAATATAAAAAAAATAAGGAACTAACGACTAAATAATAAAGATACCTATGAATGATATTGATGACGAGTCCTATGTGAATCCAATAGACTATCTGACAATACGATATCTAGGATCTCCAACTTGGGCACGCAAACTCAGGGTCATCAGAAAGCGACCTAGTGAGTGGTAAAATGAAGGAAGTAGTAATATGTACTATAGTAATACAGATACGATAATAATATATAATACATTGTTTTGTATCAGTGATACCATATAGTAAGCATTTCATAAACAGTAGAAATATAAAAATGTCATATTTTAATCCCATCACTACCTAGCATGTTATCATCGGGTCATGTCTACAGTAGTATCCAGTTTTATATAATAAATACTGTTGTATAGTGATGCCGTGATGGAAATGAACATGCAGATGTGCAGTATGCAACATAACCATACTACTACTGTGTTGTGCATATACAGTAATGAAGCCTGCAACGTATACATAAAGCAGAATATATGCAATGCAGAGTTACATATACATGAATAGTGTGGTAACACATCAAGTGTAACAAATATCAAGGAGTGTAACAAGGTATACAAGTGACATGATTGTGGATAACATATCAGAAATAATAACAAATATAAAGGGACAATAATATACATGTGTCGAGCATGTCATGTAATTGATACAATAATAACAATCAGTACCACCTGATATTTTAATCAATCTCTTCCATTATCTCATACCACTGACAGTTCATACTGGAGCTCGCAATTCAGTCGAACTCATCCGGACACGGCATACGGATACCATTATCCAAACGAGAGAGTGACCAAATAATTAGTGTTCCTGACGTCACTATTGTTTATACTGTTTTATTATGTTACTCGGAAACCAAATGGTTGAGGAGTTCTTATCGGGTAGGTGTATCACGTGCATACCTGAGATCACGGCCTTAAACGGACCCCTGGCTGTTGATACCAGGGCCCTCCGCTAAGAGGGGAGCACGAAACGGGAAACGGGAGCTCATGGAGCTATATACAATCGATAGGCAGCACTACCATTCCCTGCATTGGGATAAAAATGGATCCAGTACATTCACCCGATAAGATCTAATCAACCGTCAAGTCTCCCCCATCCCCAAGTTATATGTATTATCTTTACAGTACATAGCGTAGCAAGAACAAGTACAGTGCATGATACATGTAACATAATAACAGGACTTGAGCTTTGTAGATAGCGTAAAACAGGGTAACGGGAAACAATAGATGTTGTATCTATGTATCGGTGGGACATGAATAAGAAATATTAGTGTTATGGGTAATAGTATCTGTGTAACGGTGATATATGTACATGAGATAATAGTGTATCTAAGTCCCGTGTGACAGGATACCCAAGTCACGGTGTTCCGAGTGTATGCACACTAATGTTTAGTCTAATAACGTCTCTATGTAACAGATGTACATGAATATGTAATTCACTGTATGTAAACAACCGTGTCCGGTATTAACAGGAAGGGTAGCTGTATCATCTACTCGAATGTCAAATACTTCTAATTATACTAACGATTACTATCTTATGAATATGGTAGGTACCGCCAAAGTATTAGACATAATGATATATTTTAATTATCAATTTATTGGCTAATTTTACTTATGAACATTATTAACTTCGGAATCTCGATAACTAAACAATCATCCATATATATTTATACATGGTATAATAAATCAGGCAATAAAGTAATGTATGAGTATGCTATCTATTATTATGTTTTAATTACAGGGATTTCTCAACAATTACATTTTTAGTAAACAATAATTATAATGATTTATCGATAATCAAGATTTATTAATTAGGCAATCAATCAATTTCACTAAACATGATAAAATATAATTTATAAAAGAAAACACTCACAAAATGGCCATGGAAAGGTAGTCTTTCCCACGATCGCAACGGTTCTAGGATCGTCCAAATCGGACTCCGGATGCTCCAAATATCGCCCGAACGCTAGAAACCATATAAAGGAGGTTAAATATGTAATTAAGATATCTCAAATGCAATTCTTATAAATTCTGAGGGGGTTTTCTGTACTATTACCTTTATTTATTAGATGCGGGTTTGGGTTGCTTATTAGGTCGGGTTTAGATTCATAACCCGACCCAATTAACTTAAGTTATTGGGTAAATGGGTTAGTGGGTTTATGGGTTTAGGTTATTGGGTAAATGGGTAATTGAGTTCGGGTTTAAAATATTAGGTTTAACCGATTAAGAGGATAGAGAGAGAAGGGCAGGGCAGCATTGCTGCCCTGGGCATGGTCGTGCGGCTGCACGGCCACTGCGGCGGCCGGCGGCGCCGCTAAGCCGCCAGGGGCGGTCTGAGCCTGCGTATAGAGGGAGAGAGAGAGTGAGGGAGAAGAACTGGAAGAAGAAGAAGAAAAGAAGGAAAAGAAGAAGAAGAAGAAGAATGGGAGGAAGAAGAAGAGGGAAGGGGCGCGGCGGCCAGTTAGGGGGTGCAGCGGCGCCTGGCCGGGGGACGTCTGGCCGCAGGCGTGGGTCAGGCCCACCCCTGGCATGGAACAATGAGGGGGGAGAGGGAGAGAGAAGAAATAAAGAGAGAGTTTGAGAGAGAGTGAGAATTAGAGAGGGGGATTTATTTAAAAGAGAGAAAGGCGGTGGATGGGTAAAGGTGGTGGGGAGGGGCGGTGGAGAATCTTGGGGAAGAAGAAAGAAGAAGAAAAAGAAGAAAGAAAAATAGAAAAAAATATTTTATTATTATTTTATTGGGCCAATATTGCACTAGTTCTGAATTGTCCCCAAAAATTCTATAAAATAGCAAATATTACGTGGAGGAGGAAAGTGAAATCGGTTTTTAGAAATATTGTCCGGTTTGCAAATTAAAAATCCTGAAGTATATTGCCGATACCGGGCGACACCGGTTTGGCCGGATTTTCATAAATTCAGAAAAATTTCCAAAAAAATCATAACGTAGATAATACGATTTTAAGACACAAGGTGAAAGCAGATTCCCAAAATGCAACTCCATTTGTGAATTAAAAATCGTAGATCCGATTATCGGTATCGGTCGACACCGACTACGGAGATTTTCTAAAATAATTTAGAAAAATTTTAGAAAATTCTAAAAAATCTAAAATATTGGACAATAATATCTGAAACTGAAATCGGCTCAATCTGACTACCAGGAAGGTCAAATCAACTTTGTACGTCATATCAAGTACTGATACGTACATTAAGGATCAGGGGGTTACATGGGTCGAGAGTGGTATTAGCTCATTATCAATGCTTCAAGCCCTCAATAGCAACTCGTTGTGTCTGGCACCCCCACCAAGTGGTATATGAGCGCATGCTGATGACCTTGTTCAGGTCAAGCATAATGTGGTATAATGGTGCATTCGAGACGTACGAATTGTTTGTGCTTGTTTAAGGTTCCTGCATTTGGGTCTAAAGGAGCACGGTTGAATGGGTTGTTTCTCAAGGTGGTGCCAACATTTGTGCTAAAGGTAGAGGAAATGACATGCATAGTGGCTGCGTTCACTGGTACATGGCTGCAACATAGTGTCATCTTCAGGTTCATGCTTAACGAGTATGAGCCAAGGTGGAGAAATGATGTGTATTGTGGCTGCGTTCATAGGTACAATGCCATGACATGGTGTCATCTCTAGGTTCATGCTGCTCAGATATGAGCCAAGGTGGAGAATTTTGGGTTTGTGCTCCCTTGCAACGGGTCAATATGTGGTGTAGAGGCACGTACATTGAGAAGCATCAAGCTAAGGAACGATATTGTTAGGGAGTTTCATGTGAGTTTATTTTATGGAAAAGTAGTGACAAAGTAATTGATAAATGTTATGGAAAAAGACCGTGGTAAACATTTTGGGGGCGAAGTGGTCTTATCTTAATATCAATGCCCCACGGTTCCTATGTAAGGACTTAGGGCACCATACCAAAAGACTAGCCTTCTAAGTGGAGTAGCCAAATCCTTATATACCCAAGACCATCTCCATGTTTGGCCAATGTGAGATTTTGTTTGCACAGTTCTTAACAACCCCCCTCAAATAAAGAGTTCAGTCCTCCCTGCAAGCCGATCTTCCTCACTCGAGAAGATTATATGCTCAATCGAGGTCATTTGTCTTCACTGTGTTGACAGCAACATGTCTTGTGTGAAGCATCTAGAGTACTACAACCGTCTCGAGAGCTCAATTTTTTAATCTAGCTTAACTGGGGCCCATCTCGCCTTTTTGCGCCCTTGGGGGATCTTCCACACATGGCTATGATGGGGACATGAGTACAATACTTCGGACCTACACTGGGAGGAGGCGTCGCATTTCATCGTTATGGTTCGAGTAGGGCACGTGAACTCAAGTCAGATCGACCAGTTATCCTAGCCGCTTTCATTTGTTTTTAGTTTTATTATTTAGTCCCATATTGGTTGTAGTGGGATTTTTTTCTTTTGATGTTGGCCTATTTAAGGCCAAGACTATTATTGTTATTCTCAGTTTTTGGAATGAATTTTGTAGCCTGTGTGCTTTGGGTGAGAAACCCTAGGGAGAGAATCCCGTTGGTTCCCCATCATTTTGGTATCAGAGCCTAAATCCTTAATTTTTTCCAAAAAAAAAATCTACAAAATTCTCTTCAAAGTATAAAACCCTACTCTTTTTTCCCCTTATTTCCCCTGCTCACAAGTCGTCGCCTCCTCCCGATTCGCCATTGGACGTGTCAAGGGTTGAATTCTTCAGATTAAAGGGGAATTTGAGAAGGGATTGGAGAAGACGATCATTCGTCTCCACGCAGCCATTAACCTCATTGGCCTCTTCTCCAACTTCATTGACAACAGAGGTTACCCGAGCCTCCATTGACGCCGGATTCCCTTCCCGAACTTCTGTTGAAGCTCTGATCATCATCAATTTCACTCCGACAGAGTCTCCGAGCACACCCAACACCATCGCCGATGACTCCTTCCCCATAGTGCCTGGGGGCACAAAAGGCCTGCTTCCTTCCCTGCGATCTTTGCCATCTCTGATTCTAACAGGTGGGTGGTGGGGTCTAAGCTCAAGATCTCTTCTTCCACTTCGGCGGTTGCCATTGCAGCTCGCATTGCTTCAGACGGCTTTGTGATGGCGTCAGAGCGGAGGTCTACTGTTCTAATCACCATTTTTTGAAATTGAATGATGTAAAGTACTACTCTCCTTCTCCTTCGATCTCAGAATTCCAACAACTGAAGAACCAAAATCCTCAAAATTCTCCAAGACCCAGATCCCAAAATCTGATTTTTAGCTAAAATCACACCTCAAAAAGAGATAAGATTTAGAAAGGGAAGCCGTCAGACATCCATAACCACCGTGACAACTACATCCCCCTCCGACATTAGATCTCGGTCAAAATCTGATCTCGAATTCCTCCTCCGCTCTCGGTCACACACTCCGTCCACTATCAAATCTCAGTCGAGAATCGATCAGGTCGAGAGCAGATCCCCATCACCTTAACTGCGCCACTCCGCTGTCCAGATCCACACTCGATCTCATTGCAGGCGGGTCTGTTTTTCTACAATAGTGGATCCACAAGCACCTTACTATGTTTTCAAGCGACAACTGAGCGATTCGGAGTCCGATTTAGAGACTTTTTGAGCCGTTGAGTTCGTGACAGCGAGAACTTCGATCTAGGTAATCAAATGATCAGGTGTAATTTCCTTAAAACTGAATTTCTGAGTACCACTTTAATTCTGTAATTATAATTTCATTGATTAACTGTTATCCACTATATTTGTGAGGGAGCATATCTGCTTAATTTTTCCTTGCATACCACAATATTAATTTAGGGACTGTTAAAACAAAACAGAGCTCAAAGCAGTTGCATAAAATTAATTTTTACATTATTTTGAAGCTTACTGTAATATCATTACAGTCAATCCCTATTTTAAACTTTCAAACTCTCTGACACATCAAGTAGCTTTATGGTGCACGTTACATGGCCGAATTGTTATTGATTCTCTTCATCTCATGCATCCTGCACATTGCATTAGAAGTCTGTTAGTTGCATATAGGAGATATTAGATTGGATTCAAAAAAAAGCATACCCAATCATTTAGAACATAGTAATAGTTTAGTTGTGCATGGATACTCTTCGTGACAGACTATCATTTCGGTAAGGCCAGTATTATTATAAGTTCCCATCCGGAAACATCTAATACGTCTATGAATTCCAACCTCCTCACCATCCTTGAAGACATTAAAGCCTAACTTAACAACTTAGGTCAAAGAATGAATATAATAGAAAATGATCGTCGTGATGGAGATCATCAACTCAACCCACACCAGGAAGATGGAGTCCCTAGGAATCATGACCATCACGAGGATGATGATCGGTACCTAAAGAATATCAAGTTGGACGTGTCAAATTTTGATGGTTGTTTGGACCCACAATATTACCTAGATTGGGTAATGAGTCTAGAGAGATATTTCAAGTGGTATGAGATATTCCAAGACCGATGTATTTGCTTTGCTGTCATGAAACTAGGTGGACAGGCTGAGTACTATTGCTCAAATGTCGAAAGGTTAATGGCCATCACAAGGCAAGAATCTGTTCGAATGTGAGAAGAAATGAGAACTAAATTGAATCAAAAATACTTTCCAATCGCGTTTCAGGATCAACAACTCGACAAGTGGAGTAGGCTTAACCAAGGGAATCGATCTGCTGCTGACTATATTGGAACTTTTGATGAGTTCCTGACTCGATGCAGTGGATTTATTGAAGAATCCCCAACAGTGACCCTCTCTAGGTTTAGGTCTGGCCTTTGTGAAAATCTTTATAGGAAACTTTTTGCACGAGGTGTTTGTGATCTAGAGCATGCGTATCAAATAGTTCGATACTTAGATGTTTCTCGAGGATCCTACTTTCAGGACAATTTAGACTATAAGAGCCAGCTCACTAAGTCCAGCCCAGAGCAATCACAATACAAGAACAATTCCAGTCGTTCTATTCAAAAGGAGATGACAAAGAAAAAGGACAAGTTGAAAATGTACCCCGGACCAACCCTCACACTCAATGTTATAATGTCAGAGTTATGGTCATGTGGAGAAGGTTTGTCCCAGCAAAACCAAAGCCTTCTATTTGGGTGAGCAATAAGATCAGGAAAGGGAAGATGCACAAAAGGAAGTTGTGTACATAGGCAACGAGGGGAGTGACTCTGATGGTGCAACTGAACAAGGGGAACATCTCGCCTCTATTCAGCACATCAATGTTGTTAGGTGTACCCTAGCGCAACCTAACGAAACTGACGACTGGCGTAGGGCCACAATCTTTCACACCTGGATGAAAATTAGTGATAAAAACTGTAAAATTATTATTGATAGTGGGAATTACATTAATAATGTGTCTTCTAAGCTAGTCTCCATGATAGGTTTAGAAGCGGGTCCCCACTTTTGTCCTTATAAAGTCTCTTGAGTTAACATAACATCAATTGAAGTGAACGAGAGATGTCTTGCACCAGTGCAGTTTGCAACATACAAGGATAAGATTTGGTGTGACGTGTTGGCCATGAGTATTACGAGTTATGTGATTCTTGGAAGTCCTTGGTTGTTTGACTTAGATGTCACCTTGAGGGAAAATCTAATACTTGTACCTTTACTCATGAGGGACAAAGGATTAAATTGATCCCAAGTCAAGCAAAAACTGAGATAGCAGAGAAGAGACATGTCGCACCACAAGGACAAAAAGAGCTCCACTTGATTAACCCTAAGGAGTCCAAAAGAGAGGTAGTGCGTGGTAATTGACCTAGACATCTTATAAATTTGAGTCTTAGGATACAACAACATGCCAGAGTATCTGAGTCAGCTACATCATTTGCATATCATATTCATAAACTGCATAAAGAGATCATCACTCCAATTCAGAAGAGAAATGTAAATTTTAAAGCTTATGCAGATTTGTTTAAAATGGCTCAAGACTTTAACATAGGAGACTATGTAATGGTTCAGATTCGTCTGAAACAGTATCCCTCTGGTACTGTGAAGATATTGGTGGATGGACTGTTCAAAATTTTGAGAAGGATTAATTCTAACGCGTATATAGTAGATTTTTTACCTGATTTTGGTATTAGTCCTTCTGTTAATATTGAAGACCTGTTTGCTTGTAAAGGTCCGATATTTTCTTCTGATAAATCTCTGTTGAATAAAACTTCCTCTGAGCATACTTTTGAGAGACCTTCCTTGCGCCCACTTCCCTAAAGAAAACCCAACCACACCGCAGAACAAATTGATGAAATTATTAATGATCAGATTGTCTCTACTAGAGATGGTGGGTATCAAAAGTTTCTAGTTCGTTGGAAAGGACTACCTGATTCTACGAATTCTTGGATTGATCGAGAAGAGCTCCAACGATTGGACCCAGATCGCCTAGAGCATTATGAGAACCGAGGAGGACTACACTCGACAGGGTCGAGTTTTTCCCAACCCGGGAGAATGATATGAACATGAGTACATGATTTCGGACCTATACTGGGAGGCGTCGCCGCATTTCATCGTTATGGTTCACGTAGGACATGTGGACTCGAGTCAGATCGACCAGTTATCCTAGCTGCTCTCATTTGTTTTTAGTTTATTTTAGTTTTTATTATTTAGTCTCATATTGGTTGTAGTGGGATTTTCTCCTTTGATGTAGGCCTATTTAAGGTCAAGACTGCTATTATTATTCTCAGTTTTTGGAATGAATTAAAATTGCTTTTAAAGCTTTGTAGCCTGTGTGTTTTGGGTGAGAATCCCATTGGCTCCCCATCAGGCTAAGTTTGGGGCATGACTCTGATACCACTTGTAAGGTCTTAGGGCATCATTCCAAAAGACTAGCCTCCTAAGTGGAGTAGTCAAATCCTTATATACCTAAGACCATCCCCTTGTCTAGCCAACATGGGGCTATTTGTTTGCACAGTTCTTAGCATCCTTTTCTAGCATGTATTAGAGTTTTCTCAAAATTTTAATGGTATAATCTAAATTAAACACGACGAAGTTAAAATGTTAAAGTTTCAATATTATTGTTCATTTATGAACACACACACACACACACACACACAGACACACACACACACACACACACAGAGGTTTAGCATTGTTCGTCGTTCCTGAAGCCCCTTACATGTGTGGTTTGACTCAGCCATGTTTTAATAATTCTGATATTGGCTATTTTGGAGGTACTTTGTCACTTACCGTACATCATTGCTTGGTAGCCTTGTGAACTGTTTAGAATAATAGGTAGTTATTGCCTTTGAAGTGCCGAAGTGCCAGGAAATATCAGATCGTCAGTACACCAAAATATAATATCTGCAGATAATGTCAAGTGTGTGAAACTGCAAATCTTATCCTTTTTTATTTGTTTAAATTCCACCAATTTCTTTCATCTCTGTTCATGACTTTCTTAATATCACTGATGCAGGTGAAAGACTTCTGACTGAGGACAATAAGGAAAAGGTTCTAAATGTTTCCAAATGCTTTGAATCAAGTCATCCAAAAAATGTGACGCGTAAGAAACTGCAATTCTGATCTTTTTTTAAATTCCATTTTTTAATCTATCCATTACTTAGTATCATTGATGCAGGCGAGAGACTTCTGACCGAGGATGATAAGAGAAGGGTTTTATATGCAGCCAAATCCTTTGAATCAAGTCATCCAAAATTTGTTACAGTTTGGAGATCAACTCGTTTATATCATGTGGTACGTTAAGTTTTATACTTTCTTGCATTTCCAATCGTGGATATTATTTGGTCTTCCGCTTTCTAAAATTTGAGAAGATTTTTGGTGGTCTTGTAAATTCTCCAAAGTAGTATGAAATCATGTTATTATTCTAGATCAGGACGCCATTTTTTTTTTTTTTGGTGTTTCCATGGAGGATTGAGGTCATTCCCTGTTCGTTACGACCATGAAAGAAGAGGAAATTCAGAGGGCATAAGACCAAAAGAGGAGAAACGTATGTTGTAACTGCACTTCTATGATGGAGCCTTGCCCATGGATACTTGTAGGATACTTCTCTTATGTTCTCTCCATTTTATAACGGTTTTCTTTATACTCTTTTTGTTGGGATGGAGATCCCACCATCTATCTCAACGCGCTAACGATCTATCAACTCTTGAGCACATAAGATGGAATCACACACACTAGAAGAAGAACACACAGATTTTACATTGTTCACCTGTCCAACCCCCGCCTATGTCTACATGGCACAAATATGAGATCCACCATGAAAGGAGGAATTCTTTATAGTTTACAAGACAACCAAGTTTTTCTTTACCTCATCAGCTCTCTCTCACCTCGTCAAACATATTTTCCAAAGCCCTTTCTCTCATCTCACACATGAGAGAGGTATACTCTGTTACAAGAAAACCCTAAGACTACCCATCACTTAGGGCGTGTTTGGTTGCCTGCAAGTGGCCGTAAGTCCAAGTTGTAAGTGAGAAACCATTTTGCAGTTGTAAAAAGTTTTATGCAAGTTTTCGAGCGTTTAGCTGGTAATGTGGAAGTGTAAATGAGAAAATATATTGTCAAATGTAGTGTGGTATAACTCTAAAGTAAAATGAGAAATTAATTTTCATTGTTTGATTGTGAGCTTACAAGATTGCTTAACATAAGTATACATTTCAAGTAAATAAATTTAAACAGAACCCCCTACTTAATTAATATGTAAGATAAAAATATTAATCTAATAATAAAAAAGATTAATTTAATAATAAAAAATTAATCTAATAAAATTTTTTAATCTATTAAAAAATTAATCTAATAATAAAAAAGATTAATGTAATAATTAAAAAGATTAATCTAATAATAATTTTTTAATCTAATAATAATTTTTTAATCTAATAATAAAAAAGATATCTTTAATCTAATAAAAAGCTTAATCTAGTAAAAATGATTAATCTAAGAAAAATTTAATCTACTAATAAAAAGATTAATCTAATATTTAACAAAAATTAATCTATTAATAAAAAATATTGCAAATGGATCCGCAAGTAGACTTTGCAAGTGGGCCACAAAATTGCAAATGAGTCTACAAGTGTAAGTGGGTTTAGAAGTGGGCCACAAAATTGCAAATGAGTCTACAGGAATAAGTTGGTCTGCAACTATGCAATAAAATTAACTGTTTGATCTACAAGTGGCTTTGCATTCCAATTTCAAATAAATGAAGTGTAACCATTTGCTGCAAGTGGGTTTTCACTTGCAACCCACTTGTAGCAAACTAAACAACCCCGTAATGTAGGTGATACCACTAAGTAATCCCTAGTCAAATGGCCCAAGCCTAATAAGGACTTCCATGGTCCAACTGATCACTACCAGATGCTCAACCAGATGTGAGGCACAACCATAACATTTTTTGCACTTTATGAACACATGCTTCAACACTTAAGGATACTTTGTTGATATGCATTACACGTCAGGATTTATCCATCCATCCATCCATATCTATGTATTTATGTATGTGTATAATGTATTTATGCAGAGATGAAATATATTCCATTGATATAATTTAGATTATATTTCAATGTAAGATATAGGATATATAACCACCTCCACTGGACAATAATAAAAGAATTTGAAAGTCAATACCTAATCGTGATATATTAATACAGAAATTTTTATGTTTATCATACGTGAAGATTATACATTTGTCATTATTATAAAAAATGACGTGTGAAATACGAAATGTGTTTGAACTGCCATGTCCAAGTTGTTGTATCTGGAGGTAAGAGCGAGAATCATCCATAGTTCGACATAGAAAACAATATCAAGAAGAAAAAAACCAAAGTTTTGCATGGTTCGGCTCTTTGCCTACATCCATGGGGAACATACTTAAAGATTCCACTATAATAAAGATATGAAATTACAAGATTCCCTTACATCCTCATGTCACCTATTTACATGTTTCTGTTAGTATTTTGAGTGCCTCATATTTATTGGAGAAGAATACAGGTTCAGGTTAGGTGTTACAAGCTTCAGAGATAAACACGGATATGTACATGACATATGCATGTTATAAGTCTATTAGTCGACTTATGATTTATCCTAGTCGACTTATACTTTCGTATAGTCGATTAGTGGTTACCAACAGGGAGTTTGGTTCTCCGATTTTGTTAGAGTAGTGGACTAATAATTAGGTATAGTCGACTAATACATGTTATTAGTCGACTTATATTAGGGTTTAGTCGACTAATATCGGGTTCTGGCAGTTTTTTTTCTGGTTCTGTTTTAAGTTTGGATTGGATTCAGGTTTTCTTCTTTCTCTGAGGCGATCTGATTGGATTGTTGAAGTTTGGGTTAGATTAGGATCATCCTAGGGCCAAGGTTCTAAATATCGGATATCGGGATCGTATCGGATGAGGGTTTTTCATATCAGATATCGGATACCGGGGGAGATCGGGGATACGTGCGCATATTGGGCATTCATATCAGACACTATATATAATGAAATATTGATAACTAAAAGTTGTTTTAGACTCATAGATATCATCTACCTAATAAAAATGATGTAATATGCTTGCAAAGACAGAAAAAACAATGTACATTTGCATGCGGTTATGCAATAAATAAGTTTTTTTCATATCGGGCGATATATCGGGCGATTTATTGGCCGATATTTTAAATATCAGCCGTTTTTTGCTGCAAACGATATGACGAACGATTTTCCTATATCGTATCGGCAGCAGGCAAAAAAGGAGATATCGGCCGATATCTCGGCCGACTCGGCCGATATTTAAAACAGGGTTTAGGGCCTATATAAACTCATTGGGGGTGGCCTTTTGAAGGCAAGTCAAGAAAAAGTCAAGTTTATGAGAGATTCCATCATTGAGAGCTGTATTAGATAGATATCTTCTTTTAACTTTGTATTTTTCTCCATTTTAAATAAAGTTTCTCCCTTCCTCCCCATGGACGTAGGCACTCTTGCTGAACCACGTTAAATCTGATGTTCTTTGATTGTATGGTGATTAATCTCAATTACTTGCTAGTGGTAGTTCTTCTACGTTACCGCTATCGAGTCTTCAACTCAGTGTCTCTCTATTGTTGTATCGGCATTAATCAACAACAATTGATATCAGAGAAACGGCTAGCAAGACGATCACAATAACCAAGTTTGAGGTGGAGAAATTTGATGGGAAGTCCAATCTCTTGTTGTGGAAGATGCGAGTAACATCGTTGTTCATGAAGGAGGGCACACACAAGGCCCTGCTTGGTATTGAGAAGAAGCCATCGAAGATAGGGGATGATGAGTGGAATGACATCGACTTTCGCGCAAAGGCGACAACCATACTATGCCTATCAGACGAGCTCCTCTATAAATCATGAACGAGGAGACAACTACTGATCTTTGGTGTAAGTTGGAGAGCTTTTACATGACGAAAGGTTTGTCGAACAAGCTCTTCATGAAGAAATTATTATATAGCCTTTGGATGAAGGAAGGTACACCTATTCTACAGTATCTTAATGC
Organism: Agave tequilana; assembly: GCA_038442645.1. Taxonomy (NCBI): domain Eukaryota; kingdom Viridiplantae; phylum Streptophyta; class Magnoliopsida; order Asparagales; family Asparagaceae; genus Agave; species Agave tequilana. The sequence continues at coordinate 63,692 of JAVJIF010008217.1, forward strand.
TTTTAATAAGATTATAAGCGACTTGTTGGCTCTTTAGATTAAGTTAGAAGAAGACAAAGCTCTTCTGTTACTCTCTTCTCTTCCATCAATCTATAACCCCTTGACGACCATCATCATGTATGATAAGAAGACCTTAGAGTTAGAAGATGTCAGGCAGTGCTCCAGAATAACAAGCTGATAAAGAAGACAAATTCTACAGAGGAAGCCTCAGGACTGATTGCTATGGGTCAGAGGGGGAGATCACAGAGTAGGGGACTTAAAAGGGATCCAAAGGCTTCTAGCAGTTTTGCTTGCTATTTTTGTAAGAAACTAGGGCACATCAAGAAAAATTTTATGGAATACAAGGAGATGCTGAAGAAGAAAGACAGTAAGAACTCTGATAGGCCCAGAACCACTGGAAAGTTAGATCAAGCTAGTGTTGTATGAAGCGGATAAGAATCCATGTGATGTCTTAACGATTGAGTCAGGAAAGGGAAAATTCTAAAATGCTTGGTTACTTGACTCGGGGTATATACACATGTGCCAAAAAAAAGAGTGTTCAGTATTTATAAACCTTACGATGGAGGCTCTATTCTGATGGGTAACAACACCGTGTGCAAGGCGCCTGGCATTGGCAACATCCACGTAAGAATGTTTGATGGATAGGTTTAAACCCTCATGAACGTACGTCACGTTCCAGATTTAAGAAAAAATCTTCTCTCGTTATGAATTTTAGAGCTCAAGAGTTCAAATTTTCATGTGCACATGAAGGTATCAAAGTTATTAAAGGTTCATGATGATTCTCAAAGGAGAATGAACTGCAAACTTTTACAAGATGATAGCAAACATTGTTATTGGTGATGCTTCAGCAGCAACAGAGAAGGAGGATACTACAAGGCTTTGGTACATACGTCTTGGATACATGAACGAGTAAGGTCTTCAAGTCCTACACAAAAAGGTGCTCTACTAGGTATCAAATATTACAAACTTGATCTTTGTAAATTTTTACATCATGAGTAAACATCGTAGAGTAGTTTTCTCTACATCACAGCATAGACTAAAGGCTTACTAGATCTCATGCACACGAATATGAGGGGACCTTCGCCAGTAGCATCCATTGGGGTTGTTAGGGACTATGTTACATTCACCGATAATTTGTCCTGGAGAGTTTGAGTATACTTCTTAAAGTAGAATCAGAAGTATTTCAGAAGTTTAAGAAGTGAAAACTATGGTTGAGAATCAGAAAGTGCGAAAGGTTAAAGTTTTGAGGTTCGATAATGGAGGCAAATATACCTCCACGGAATTCAAAGCTTACTTAGCAGACAAGGGCATCGAATACCAGCTATGTATTTCAGGGCAAGCAGAACAGAATGGAGTAGCAGAGCACATAAATCAGATACTTACAGAGCTTGCTCGCAATATTTTATTATGGCTAACATGTCAGAAGGATTTTGGACAGAGACAGTGAATCATGCGAGTAACCTGGTAAATAGGTTACCATCAACAGCCGTTGATTTTCAGATCCCAGAGGAGATATGGTGAGGAGAGTCTGTGGATTATTTAACCTTACGGATTTTCGGTGCCCCGCATATAGTTTGGTTAATAGTCAAAAAAGAAACAAACTGAGTCCAAGTCTAAGAAGTATATCTTCATCGGGTTCACCAAAGGAGTCAAGAGTTATAGACTTTGAAATTCCAAGACAAGGAACTCTTTACCAGCAAAGATATGATCTTTGACGAATCAATATTGCAAGACAAGTCAGAGACGAAAAATAAAGCACAAGGTGGAGCTCTAAACAGTTCGACAGACACTCAGAAAAAGAGAGTTGAGTTCTCAGAGAACCCTAAAAAACCTGACGGTCAGATGAAGACTCCTCAAATTCAGATGGAGATGAACAGGAGGCCAAGAGCAACCTAGATGGTTGAGGCGGTCAGTCAGAGTTATAGTGTCACCAATAAGGTATGGCTGAAAATAGATCATGTCTCATTTGCATTAGTAACAGAAACAGGGATCCTGATAGTTATAGGGAAGCAATCGAGGCAGATGATTACAAGTGGATTACAGCCATGGAGTAGGAGATGGAGTGTTTAGATAGAAATCAAACATGAAAATTGATAGATCTTCTAAAAGATTCCATGGCAATAGGTTGCACATGGGTTTTTCGCAAGAAAGACAATGAGCAGTACAAGACAATGTTAGTTGCCAAGGAATATGCTCAGAATGAGGGCATTAATTACAATGAGGTGTTCTCTCTTGTAGTCAACCATATGTCTATTCAGATGTTATTGGCAATAGTAGCTCAATTTGATTTAGAGTTGGAGCAGATGGATGTTAAAATAACATTTCTACACAGTGAGCTGAGGAGATGATATATATGAAGCAACATGAAGGTTACATTTAGAAAGGACAAGAAAACAAGGTGTGTCTTCTCAAGAAGTCTCTCTATAAACTTAAGTAGTCTCCTAGGCAGTGGTACAAACAGTTCGACCTTTTTATGATCAGGGTCAGATACAACTGATGTGAGTATAACAGCTGTGTCTATTTCAAGCAGACTGATGATCTGGCATATTTGCTGTTATATGTGGATGATATGTTGATTGCTGAAAGAAATAAAGCACTTATTTAGAAGCTTAAAGCTCAGCTCAAGAAGGAATTTGACATGAAAGATTTGGGAGAAGTGAAGAAGATCTTAAGTATGAAGATCACTTGAGACAGAGGCTCAGGTAGACTTTAGCTATCCCAAGAGAACTACGTTCGCAAGGTGTTAGAGAGATTCACTATGGTAGAAGCAGGTCCAGTCACCACTCCTTTGGTAGGTCATTTCAAGTTATCCTCCAGACTGTATTCACAATCACCGGAAGAGGAGATGTCTCGAGTATCATATGCTAGTGTGGTGGGATCACTCATGTATGTTATGGTCTGCACTAGGCCTGACTTAGTCTATGCAGTTAGTATAATAAGTAGGTTCATGTTAAATCTAGGAAAATAACATTGGAAAGCAGTGAAGTGGGTGCTACGATATCTGTGAGGACTGCAAGACTAGGCTTGGTGTTTTAGAGATTGAAAACGGAGAAGTTTAGAGAATTACAAGGCTATGTTAATGTAGATTATACAGGGGATCTTGATCAGCGAAGATCTACGACAAGCTATGTGCTCCCGGTAGCTGAGTGGATCATTAGTAGTAAGACAAAGTTGTAAGATACAATTGCTCTTTTAATGACAGAGGCAGAGTACATGACTGCAGTTGAGCCATCAAATAAAGTTTTATGGTTGAGAGGATTTTGGTATAATGCAGGACTCAGTTCGAGTTCATTGCAACAGTCAGAGTGCTATTTATCTTGCGAAGGATCACATGTATCACAAGAGAGCAAAGCACATTGATATGAGAGATCATAAGATAAGTCAGTAGGTCGTAGATGACAAGATGATCGACTTGGCGAAAAGATTACCATGAAGAAAAATCCAGCAGATATGATGATGAAGACCGTTCCGGTGGAGAAACTCAGAGCATCTCTGAACTTCATCAAGATTTTTCAGAGACAAGGTAGAGAACAGGCTCTTAGGAGGGAGCCATGTGAAGTCACAAAAGGGGGAGAAAGTATGGTGAATGAACAGAGGCAAATTTCTACAAAGGAGCTCAATGAACAATGAGTCAAGATAGAGATTGTTAGTATTTTGAGTGCCTCATATTCATTGGAGAAGAATATAGGTTCATATGGAGGTGTTACAGGCTTTAGAGATCAAGCACGGACATGTACATGACTTGTGCATGTTATAAGTCGACTTATAAGTCTATTAGTTGACTTATGATTTAGCCTAGTCGAATTATACTTTGGTATAGTCGACAAGTGGTTGCCAATAAAGAGTTGGGTTCTCCGATTTTGTCAGAATAGTCGACTAATAATTGGTTATAGTCAACTATAAATGTTATTAGTCGACTTATACTAGGGTCTAGTTGACTAATGTCAGGTTCTGACATTTTCCTTTTCTATTTTTGTTTTTAGTTTGAATTGGATTCGGGTTTACTTCTTTCTCTGAGGCGGTACTGATTAGATTGTTGAAGTTTGGGCTTAACTAGGATCATCCTAAGGCTTATATAAAACCCTTAGGGGTGGCTTTTTGAAAACAAGTCAAGAAAAGTCCAGTTTATAAGAGATTCTACTATTGAGACTTGTTAGAGAGATATCTTCTTGTAACTCTTATATTTTCTTCTCTATTTTCAATGAAGTTTCTCTCCTCCCCGTGGACGTAGGCACTCTTGCCGAATCATATTAAATCTGGGATTCTTTGGTTGTGTGGTGATTAGTCTCAATTGCTTGCTAGTGGTAAACCTTCTATGTTTCTGCTGCCGAGTCTTCAACTCGATATTTTTTTGTTGTATCGGCGTTAATCAACAACAGTTTCTTCTCATCTCTCATCTCCGACAAGGTGAGGTAAAACCTTTAAAAATTAATCACTAAGGCACAAAAATAAGTTACAAGTGTAGTTATAGAAATCTCTCAAAAAATCCTAACCCTCCTTTAATCTTAGTGATCCAAATCTACTAACATATATAATTTGAGTTAAATCCAACAATCTTTATCTTGAATCAAAATTATTCAACGTCAATGCTTTATTGTGACTCCACCTTGCCTCCACCTCAAATCCAAACCCTTTGTTCTAGTACTCAAGTTCACTCTGAGCTTACTCATTCAGCTCCAGTATCTTGTCTTCACCCGAGCATCGTTTAGTACCTCAACCTATGATTTAATCTTCACTTGAAATGCCCCCTCCTGTACCTTGATCCGATCAAATCTTTACCCGCGAAGTCAGAATAATCATCATGCTCTACCTCGGTCACTTATGTTTACTTGTGTTGCTTCACCTCATCCTTGTTGGTCACTCCACTTGATCAAAATTACAAGCCATGCAGAAACCTGTGTGCAACCAATAGAATCTCCTTGACCTCGTCCCCATTTTCATCTTTGTAGCTTACAAACTCACCTCATTGCATGACTCACCTCCATAGCATCTACCCAGTTAGCCTTCCATGTTTTCTACCACACCTCGTTTATACCACCATTGTTCACCATCAACCGCGGATCACAATTAGTTTCACACTCATCTCCAAAACCTTACCCCGGTTTTGATTCCCAAATCCAGCACCCATCAACCTCAATTGAAGATCGTGCTTCATGAGCCTCATGCTTTTCAACCTTTCCCTTTGTTGTTTATTGTCCTTAAACCTTTGCTATGTGACACTTTCTTCAGCACATGAACACACCATCAAATGATTCTTCTTCACATGAGAATCATATTCATCAATGTTATTTATTTTGCTTTCAAGATCCAAACACCAAGAGTCTTTGACTTTTCCATGCACATGATAGCTCATACGTGTCTTGGTCTCAAATTGTGACACAAGCACACCCTCAGATCCATTGAGACTTGGCCTCATCTGTTGTTACTTGTGAGCTTGCGCAACACCTGATCTTAGCAGTCTATATATTATGGCGCATGTGCGCCCCCACATCCTTGCCAACAATATATTTGGTGACTTGACCAGATCTCAACCAAGTAATAAGAAATCTCTTTTTTACCTTCTTTCACCTTGATGCCTTTGGTGATTATTTCAACCACATCTTGATGCACAATCTACGCATCTGTCACTAAAGCCAATACTAGAGCTCTGATACCAATTTGTGGAGGGTGGAGGTAATAGAGAAATCATCAATAGATCCGGGATACAAAACAATACCAATAAGAAAAGCTAGAGTTTACATGGTATGGCTCCTTGTCTACGTCCACGAAAGGATATAACTCAAAGATTTCACTATAACAAAAATATGAGATTACAAAATTCCCTCATCTCTCTCATCTCACCTCTGTACATAGTTTCTTCTCATCCCCTCTCAATCTCTCACAAGGGGTGGTGAAATAAAAAAAAAATTCACACCAAGCTTCACAATAAGCTACAAGCCTATTTATAGGCTCATAATACCATAAACTTTTTATAATGCTAACCATCCGAATCTAAGTTAGATTCGAACTAAACAACCCACATAAGTTTTAGTCAAATCCAAAAGTTTGTATCTTATTTTTTTTAAGCTTAGCCTGGTCCGCACATCATATTGTGTAGTGTTGTATAGATCTATATCAGTTCCATAGAGGAAGAGGGTTCGTTAACCACATACCATGCCTAACTTAGAACATTTTGTACAATGCATATAACAATTAGTTAGCAACCAAGTGAGCTTAGCTCAAGCAGATGAGACTACTATTATGGGAGGTTGAGGTTTAAAATCTCTCCCCCTGCAGTGACGAGAGGATTTTGAAATAAAATACATGAACAAAGTTATTGTAAACTTATTATGCATTAAGTCATATTCACTATATATGGAGGGCATTGGCGGTCCAAAGATGCTCGTTGTGATTTATGCACACAATAGGAAGACCAATTGAAATTGCTAAGTAAAAATTCTCCCTCATAAGTAGGGGTGGCAATTGGCAGGGTAAGGGCATGGTAAAGGTTTTACCCTTACCCTTAACTGTAGTACTTAACCTTTTACCTTTTCCCCTATATGGCAATGGGTAAAGTTTTTCTTTACCCTATAGGGTAAACGGGTAAAACGGGTAAAATACTTGTATTAAAGTAACTTGCATGTAAAATTCTCATTCTTGATTCTACTAAATTAAAATTAGGTGGGATGCAAAAACATCCAAGCAAAGAAAAGAAATAGGAAACAACCTTACGAAATATTCTAAGCATGTAACATATTAATCTAAGAGTTACCCTATTCAGAATTAATAACATCAATTTTCTTTAAACAGGTAAATGGTAAACAGGTAAGAATTGACTCTTGTCGTTACTCTACTCGTTTATATCAAGGGGTAGTAAACACTTACCCTTACCCTACCCGTTTAAGTAAACGGGTAATAACTCTTAGTCTTACCCTATTTTCTTTGGGTAAACAGGTTTACCCTTACCCATTGCCACCCTTGCTCGTAGGAGTTCTTTTCTTATTTGAGCTTTCTTCTCCCGATATAAGGGTTTCCTCTTCTCCCTTTGTGCCTCCCTCCCCTTTAGTAGTCTTTTTTCCTCATAATGTAAGCTTGTAAGTCTCCCTTACCAATCACCCCCACCAAAATAAAAAAAAAAAGAAAAGGAAAGGAAAGAAAAGAAAAAAAAGTTAACTCTTATCTAGCTCCGCTATTGTGACGCCACTGGCACACCATAAAACTAAGGGGCTGAAACTCCCTTTTTCTTTTTTTAGATGACTCGGGCAAACCTGTAAAATCTTTAGTTCCTTGCTAAGTTGATCTCAACTCACTAATGTGCACCTTGTCCTGAATCAATATCCACTAACTCATGTCCCCTATTCATTCCATGAGGTTATATGCACTAAACCTTAGTGTCACTCTAGTGTTGGAAAATTATATTTTGCATTCATTTCAAATCCTATTGGAAATAACCGCCAATTCGAGTCCAAATTCATTTAGGATTTGACTTTGGATATTGTCTTAATTTGATGGCTATTGTGCATTAGAATTCCTAACAAAATTATAACTTGATTCAGTTTGCTAATCAAATAAGGAATTATAATAGGATTCTCAATCAAAGTAAGATGCTTTTGTGCCTATAAATATAGGAGTTTGGAGAGTCTTTGTCTAAATGTTCAATACATGCATTTAGGGATTTCTTGAGATTTTAGTGAGAGCTTCTTTATAAAAGAGCTTGGAGGTGGGTTTCAATTGATATACTCATCTCATTGATATTGTGGAATCTTTTCGGTCGTCTTCACTGGTGGACATAGTCCTTTTAGAGTGAACCACTAAAAAGTTGTGTTTCTTTTCTCTTTCTTATTTCCCCTTTTGCATCTTGCATCTTATGTTGCGAGATTTTGGAAAATTGTTATGAGAGCTTCAATTTTAATCTTTGGTGTGTCTGTAGCGATGATCATAGAAGTTACAAGTGCAAAGTTGGAGGTGGAGAAATTCGAGGGGAAAAAATAACTTCAATCTCTGACAAGTCAAGGTTCTAGACCTTTTGATTCAACAAGGCATTGTGCAGGAAAGTGAAGAAACTGGTGTCCTTGTTCGATGATGATTTTGATGATTTTGATTTGAAGGCCATTAGCGCAAATTGTCATTGTTTGGCAGATGAGGTAAAGTATAATTTCTCGGTGAGGAAACGATGGTGGGGCTGTGAGCAATTAAATCCTGATTCTTGCTACATCTTAGACCTTGCAAAATGCTGGGTTGGGCGGGTCAGATTGGGTTCAAACCTGACCAAGTTGCACTCCTAGTATTTGATACAAAATCACTAGATTCTTTCTATATCATGACACATAAATATTCTAGTTTGTTTTAGTCTGAAGTGGCTCTAGTGTGTTCGGTACATGTCCGAAAAGTGTTCTGCAAGTGTCAGCCCTATATGTGTTGAACACAGATCACCAGATTCACTTTGAAGAGTCTGTGTTCTTTAAGTAGGTAATACATGAACAGATGATCTACAAGTTCAACGAGGTCCATCTGCAAACCCACTGCCTTCCATAGGTTATGCTTCCTGAGTTTTTTCTTGCTAAGAAATAGCATCATTTAACATAACCTAGATAAACATCTTATTGAAGATGGTAATTCAGTATCCCACGAGATATTGGCTGAGGGTGGCTTACAGCCTGCAAAGTTCAGCCAGTGGTTTCCATTTCCAAATCCTCTTATCTAGCTGACCAATTCCTTTGTATGCTAGTACTCTGCGGTAAATTCATTTAGCTCATCCAACCTTTGAGAGAGGAAAGGTTTTACGGGCATATAAGTTTGCGTTCCCAGTCCCTCATCCTTAACCGTTCAATAAACCATGAGGGTGATAGGAAAGGTCAAAGATGTCTTGGAAGAGATCGTGGGGGTGACCTGCATACGAAACATCATGCCAAAAAGGGTGCACTTCCAATCCCAACATAACTATGGACTCCTTTATGAATAGTACATGCCTCGGCATTACTTTTCCATTCTCCACATGCCTATGACTTTTTTGTTCTGTGATCTTCACGTTGTTGTATATCATGCTTATATGATACTAATAGTTGGGAGATACGAGATCCCCACCGACGATCTCAAGCACGTCATGAGATCGATTACCTCGAGCACATAAGATGAATATTAAAGGATATAATAAGAAGAAAAACACACAATTTAACGTGATTTTGTCCAAACTTGTCCTGCGGCCACGGGGAGAGAACTTGAGAGAGCTTTATTAATAAACTTGATACAAAGAGATCTAGCCTTCCTCTTGATGACAGAAGAGTATTCACCTTCCCCTTGAGTTTACGCCTAGATTACAAGAGTATACCTTTTCTCTATGCACATTCATCTTGCTCCTCTCTTTCTTGGCTTTTTAGGCCTTTCTTGACTTTTTAGGGTCTTACATTATTGTTTACCATAATTTTCTTTAGCTCCTCTGCTCCACCTAAATTTTAGGTTACGATCCTTTATTTATAGAATTTTACAATACAACTCCTATTTTAACTATGAGATAATCTTGGCCATTGGATGCTTGAAAAATCTTGATCAATCTTATTAGGAGTTGATCTTCTTGATCTAAAAGGATTCTAGACCTTTTAATCTTTAGAAACAAATCTTTATTGAATAGGAATTGAATCCTATTCATATTCCTCCTGAAAAATGAATTTGTTTCACCTTAATTTACTTCTTCTGCTTCAAGTCATCTTCTCCAACTCAATTAGATTTTCTTAGACCATCATCCCCTCTTGAAAAATAAGGCAAAATCCTAACACGCATGTACACTGAGATATGAGGTTTCTAATAGATTGAGAAAGACAACTGTCTTTTTTGTGAGACTAGGAGTATCGGTGATAAGTGCTTGAAAGACGGTCCACCATTGTTGTACTCCTAATCTAGTTACTAAATGTTTGATCATTTTTGTCTTTGGATGTAGGCCAAAAGCCTGAACCTTGTGAATTTGTGTGTTCTCTTCTTCTCCTTCTCAATATCTCTGTTTTATGCTTAGATATTCTATTCTTTTTCGGTTTTGATGTCACAGGTGAAAATACTATCCCGTAAGTTTGTTCGTAGTTATTTATAGTTCTTGTATGTACTATATGTGTCACGCCCTGCTTCCTAAAATACATGAAAACGGAGTCGCGACGAGAGTCGGCGACGCATATACGCGAGAAAAATACCCCACGCATACACGCTAAGCCTAAAGTAACCTGAACAAGCTAAAAAATCTACTACGATAATCAATATCACTGCAACATGACATATAAATATTTAGCAGAATGATAACAGATGAATAAAGGAAAGAAATGACAACTGGATGCGATAAAAATAGAATCAGGAAATAACATGAATAAAATAGCAAATATACCTATGATCAAGAAAAGAGAGACTCTAGCTCCTCGTAACGCGTACGATCATACGAACACCTGAATAATATAAGGTATCCAAAAATCCTGGACGTGCGAATTCAGGGTCGTCAGAAGCGACCTAATGAGTGTGTGTGAAGGAAAAGGTGTTCGTGCATAACAACTCAAGCAATAACAACATGATAACTGAAATGAAACATAACAGAATAATCAAGGTCAAGAACAAAGCTTTGAACGATATATAACTGGTATCCTAATCACTAATGTCAAGATGTGTAACCTAGCACATGCCACTGATCTAGTATACAATCCGGTCAAGTGTACAATCATATGTCAATCATAGTTATGGGCGTGTTTGTTTCGCCGCAAAACCCCGCAAATCGTAAGTCGTAAAACTTCTTTTCCATTTTTCGCTGTTTGTTTCGCTAAAAAACAAATTGCAAAATACAACTCTCATTTTCCCACTTATAGTTGCTACAGTTAAATTTGTGGTCATGTAAATCTCACTTTTACACTCACATTTTCCCACTTGCAATTGCTACAGTTAATTTTGTGGTCATGTAAATCCCACTTGTAATACACTTGCAGTTCAAAGTAGAAGTGATAATCAATATATAATTTAATATTATTAAATATTTAAAATTTTTAATAGTGTTCAATTTTTTATTTAATTATTTAATTATTTTATATTTTAATCTTTAGTTTTTATTATTTTTTATATTGTTTTAATATCTAATATTTTACTAATTTAATTTAATATATTTTTATTTAATATTGTTATATAATACTTTATTATTTTATTAATACTTATACCAATTTTTATTATTTTATTTAGAGTTAATATTTTATTAATATAACAATATTATAATTTAATATAAAATTACTATATGTGTAATTATATATTTTTTAATATAAATAATTACTTTATTAATATTAAATTATACTTTATTATTATATTAATATTTTATTGTGTTAATATTATAATAATAATTCATTAGAATAATATTATAATAATAATTTATTATTGAATTATAAATATATTTTACTTTGTTATTTTTATATTTTTATAATATTACAATAATATTATAATAAAATTGAATATTATAATAATATTCAAGTTTTTTAATATTATAATATTTTAACTATATTTTATTATTTTTCTTAAGATTTTTAATATTTATGTTTTATTAGTATTCTTAAAATTTTATTAATGTTCTTTAGATTTCCTTAAAATTTTATATTATTAATTTAGTTAATATTTTAGTAATATTTTACTAATTATACTAATATTTTATTAATATTATTGTTATAAATAAAATATTAAGATTAGTAATATTTTATCTCAAATTTATTAATACAATTTAATTTGTAATAGTAGATTTAATTTAATAGTATTTATAATATTTAAATTACTGCTACAGTTAATTTTGTGGTCAACTTTTTCACTTACACTTTTACGCTAAAACACAATATACTTTTCCATTTACACTTTCACTTTGCCAACCATATAAAACACAATATACTTTCTCATTTACACTTTCACTTTATCAACCAAACACGGTAAAACACAATATATTTTCCCTGCTACAGTTCACATCTTCCATTCTCATTTTACGACTTACGACTTGCGATGTTTTGCGGCGAAACAAACATGCCCTATATATACGTATAATCGGATGATCACGATCAGTCACAATACATTAACAATTTATCATTATTAATTATGTCAGCGAACATCAATTGCCACGTGTAATAGACGCATCCCATACTACGCCTACTATACGTGCCAATTGGGATCCTCAGTTATTGAAACTGATCGGTTGGAGACATTGTCTGTGTTTTAGGTGGGTCCCGTGCATACCCGGGACCACGGCCCAGACTCCTAGCGCTGAATCAGGACCTACCGCAAGGTAGTGAGGAACATGTATAACATGTCAGGTACATATATAACATGTATAATAGGAACAGGAATAGGAACAAGAACAGGACGGGGTGCCAGTCACCTCACGGGAATCCTACAGTGGAACCCTCTTTCGGTTGCGCAACCTAAATCCTAGGTCCACCCAAAATACAGGCGCTGTTTCCTCCATTAATTTTCTCAATCCCAGTGTAAGTTGTCTTTTTACATTATTATTAATTTAGTCATGACAATCGATATCCATGTTACTTATAATGTTGGGACGATACGGTGACAGTAATGGTACAATATAACAGTCAACAGTAATCGTATACATGGTGAACAGTAATCAGGATAGTAAACAATAACAGTAACCGTGTATACGATGAACAATAGAGTTGTATATGATGGTACAGTCTAACAATACTTTCCTAGTAACTTTCTGTAACAGTCCTGCATTGTCTAGTCAATGTACAATCTCATATATAACCGATCAACATCTCATATACCTGTACTGCATATATCAATAGTTGATCTGTCTGCTCATAGTCTCAATAGTCATTATGAACTATAGCCTCAATAGTCATTCTGAGCATCAAGTATCAATCCACGTCAAAGTATCGATACGGTAAACCATCACCATAAATTTATATCTCAATAACTGAAATAACAATTGTTCTGACACATCTAATCAAATCCCCACACTCCAATCCTATCAAGGTCAATCACAAGATCCCAAAACTCAAGCAACATATCAAGTATATATATGTCTAAAATCCACCAGATCAAGTCAACCCAATCAAGCCTATTCCTCAACCCCCAAGTCAGCTCCAATCCAATCGAGTCTACCTACAGGTTCAAGTCTAAGATTTCATTTTATTAATAAAGATCTTCTATTTATTCAATCATCGACATCCAAATCAATCAAGATCATAACTAAGAAGTGTTATATTCTCGATCAACATGAAATCTAGATCACCTTTACATCTAATAGTCAATATCAATAAGATCATCAATGCATCAGTGAAACTCATCAATGCGAGAATCCAGAATTAATAATTCTAAACAGTTCAAAAGTCAGTCCCATCACGTACATCAGCGTCTAGGGTAACATATTCACACATATCCATGTATCGGTAAAACAGTCTGTCAATAAAGCAACATTATGTCTAACACGTCCTCAATATCCAAAAGAATTATAGTCGGAATAGTCCCCCACAATTTGTCTGATAAATACCACGCATAAAATATGAATCTCTAGTCCTCAATTATTAATCAATCAGCCTCAAGATCAATTTACTTATATCTTAATATTTATCACAACTAGGTCAGTTACTAGATCAAGTCCCATCCACGGTATATCAATACTAGGTCTAAGCCAACAATGGCAATATACCAACACATGAAATGACGCCAATAATTGCCCATATCAATTAAATACATAGGGTGTACAATCACTGATGTCATATGAAATGGTACGGGTAATCATACTCGTAAAATATGTCATATAATAACATAAAATAATATGAATAGATAGATGAACACTACTAGCAACAGTAAATAAGGAAAAGACATGAGAACAAGCATTCACAACACAATTAAATAAAAATTAAACAAAGAAGAGAAACACTCAGATGAAATGATGCAGTTTTGGAACCGAATCACCGTCTGGTCGTCACTGCACGAACTGGTACGGATCTCTGGATCATCCCATGGGGCAGTCTTCAAATTGTCTATGTATCGTGTCCATAACGAGCACGAATCCGGATCGGGTTTGAGTCTCTTGTAGCTGGGTTCGGATCTTACCGAACAGGTCTGACACACTGTAGCACGCAACCAACACATACATATAAACATAAATACACCCTTAACATCCATACATGCATACGGACACATACGCGTATACCCACACACATACATATACAAGTATACACATACGGACGCCTCTATACATACATATAAATATACATATATACAAACTAATAATCATGCATACACGTATATACGCTTATATACATACATACATCTATACATACCTATATATACGTATGAGCATACCCTTACATTAATTAAAACACATATACATGCACACATCCATGCATAAATACACGCAATGCATGCATACATAACTCCCTTGCACAATCTAACAAACTTCTCTATTATTACACTTTTACCCTCACACATAAACACGCACTTACCTCAGGGCGACTTGCGACGCGCCGACGGAGGCTCTGGTGGAGGCGTCGGGGGCCGCGGAGGATGTCGATGGATAAGGATCTCGCCGTGAAGGGCGTGAGTGCGTTCGCGCTCACCGACGGTGATCAACGACGACACACGGAGAGACGAAAGATGACTCAGAGGAAGATGACTCATGGAGTGTTTGGCTTGCCTTGGTGGGTGTTTGCAAGGGGACTTAGCCAATGGGCTGTGGGTCACGGCAACGAAGAGGCAAGGTTGCTGTGTAGAAGGTTGTCACAGCAAGGGAAGGAGGGCTCGGCACAGGGATGTGGGTTGCGCCCATGGCGGAGATGCGCGGAGGTCGAGGCAATAGCTTGGAGATGGTGGAGGTCACAACAAGGCCAAAGGGTGGAGGCTCGGACAAGTGCTGTAGAAGGATATTGGCTTGGTTGTTGGAGGAGATCTTGGGCTGCCGAAGGAGATCGCTGCCGGAGGAAGAGGATGTGGAGCTAGGCACGGCCTGATGTTGCGTTGCCGTGGAGGAAGCGCGCATGCCGTGGGGTGTTGGAGATGCAAGGGGAAGATGGTGGAGGGACTGCCAATGCTATGCGATGTTGTGCTCTGCCATGGGTTATGCGGGTTGGGGACGCTATGGGTGGAGGCAGGGCCAGGCCGAGGTCATGCGGCAATGGAGAGGGCGTGGGTGGAGATGCGAAGACATGGGGATTACTAGCGATGGGCTCCGACGCGCAAGGGAAGAAGGGTACAGTGGGTTAGCACGGTGCTCGCGGAAGCCAGAGGTGGTGACGGGTGGTGCGCGCTCCGGTGATGGTCATGGCATGGGTGTTGCAAAGAATAAGGAGATGCCGTGGGTAGGGTGCGACTAATGATGGAGGAGGGAGAAGGAGATTGAGATTAAGTTTAAGATTAGATAGGATTTATTTAGTTAGGATTTTGATTTGATTAATTAGGATTTCATAAGATATAGAATTAGGTTGGGATATAGGATTGGGTTTGGGTTAATGGGTAATGATCTCATGGTAATGGGTTATAGGTTATATTTGGGCTTTAGTTAAAAGAAATAAGTAAAATGAAGAATAAGAAAAATAGAGAGTGGGCTTGCGGGCTTAGTTTTTGGGCTTAAAGAAAAATAAAAAAGGAGAAGGAAATGAATGAAAATAAGGAAATGAGCTTGGCTCTTGTGGGCTTAGCATAAAAAGGAAAAGAAAACAAAAGGAAAAGGAGAATGGGCTGAGGTTATTGAGCTTGGAATGAAAATAATAATACTACACATTAATAATAATTTAAAATAACTAAATATAAACAATAAGAGTCTACAAGTCATAACAATAATTATACTAATAATGATACTAAATCAAGTTAATTAATAATAATAAGATAATAGGTAGAATCAGGTAACTATTTTAAAATAATAATATGGTATTATTAAATAGGGGATATTACAATTTGCATTTTGTCTATTGCTATAGCAGCGCATAAAGTAAGAAACCAAATGAATTTCACCTAAAATGTGGTAACTCAAGGAAAGCAACTCGAACTCTGGTGCCTCTATAAAAGGGTTGTACATCTATTTATAAAATTTTCAAAATTACTTAAATTCTCTGTACATCTATCAGCTTAATTACTCTGTGAATTATTCTCCTCACAGGTTTAGGAATGTCCACAAATACAACAGAAAATTTCAAATTATCCATAACTTGTCCACAACCAGTACTTCATGATTACATATTTCTCTTTTTATTCATGACTAACTTACCTATTGCAGTTGTTTCATAGGCTTGGAACCTAATTCCCTCAATAGGGGAAACTTCTATTAGAATTTTGACTCCAAACTTATATTGGATGGAAACCTAATTGAAACTTGCACTTGTTGAAGCCAGCATTTTATTGTAGGTAACACAATAATGGGAACAAAATTGTCCCGAAAATTTCACCTAATTGGTTGCTTTTATAGAAGTGTAAAGTTGTCGTAGTCTGTTAGGATTATGACGTGAATATGTCATGAAGGTAGTCAATTAATGTCGGATCTGGCAGTTTTCTTTTCTAGATCTGTTTTGTGTCTGAGTTGGATTCAAGTTTTTTTTATTCTGATTGATAAGTTTGTTTAGGAGTAGGAGAGTTTTATGGTTTATAAATAATCTTTTAAGGGTGGCCTTCAATGTATTTCAAGAGAATTCAATGAATTTGTAATTTCTAAAGGTGTAATTCATCTAGGTGAGATTCGTGACAGAAACTTAGCCATAAGGGTTCGCTGTTCTTGGCGACCATCAATGCCTTGTAATCTTCTCAACGTGAGGTATAAGTAATTCTTATTATACTCCCTCAAATTTTTAAAAAAGTTTATCCTCCTTTCTCCCGTGGATGTACACATGATCTATTTGATCGGTGAAACCACATTATATTGTTTGTTAGCTTTTTATCTACTTTGGAATATTTTCTTCTTCTCTTATTTACGTTACCTTTATGATTTGTTTCCGCTACGCTGCCCCAATCGATCCAGTCGTGGGGGCGTCCTCATCCGAATTCACAGCAATTGATATCAGAGCAAGGTCAATGTGAAGATGT
The DNA here is from genome assembly GCA_038442645.1 of Agave tequilana. Classification (NCBI taxonomy): domain Eukaryota; kingdom Viridiplantae; phylum Streptophyta; class Magnoliopsida; order Asparagales; family Asparagaceae; genus Agave; species Agave tequilana. The sequence goes on from JAVJIF010008217.1 coordinate 80,696, forward strand.
CTGCGATCAAGTTCGAATTCAGAAGTTCATAGACATCATCAATTTCAGCAGGTAGCAGATTAGGATGAACGCCATCCTTACTCAGAGCGGGTTGAAAAAAGTACTGCTCGGGAGGGGGAAAATGCATCAAGACATGAAAAAAAGAAACTTGGCAGGAGCTAGATGAGAAAGCCTTGACAGCTATTCAGTTTTGCTTAGCGGACGAAGTGTTGGATGAGTTTTCTACGGAAAAAACTGCGTCCTCGCTATGGGAGGCGACTTCAGGAACACTATGTGAAGAAGTTATTGGTGAATCGGTTGATTCTGAATCAGCGTCTCTTTCTTTTCCGCAAGCATGAAGGTACACCTATCAAATCTCATATTGCAGAATTTTCCTCTATTATTAATGTTCTACATAAGATAGATGTTAAAATTGAAGATAAGGATCAAACACTTCTATTACTGTGTTCTTTACCTTCTTCATATAAGAGCTTTAGGGAAGCTATCATTTATGGAGGCAAGTTAATAATCAATGTCAATGAGATCAAGGAGCATCTGCTCAACAAGGACAAAATTGACACCCAGTTGACGGGTGAGTCTCATCATGATGATTCCGGAAAAGTTCATTATTCAAGAGAGAAGAGTAATAATGAAAGTTCTACGGGTAACTCAAAATACAAGAATTTGACGTGCAACTATTGTCACAAGAAGGAGCACATTAGATCTGAGTGTTGGCTTCGAAAGAAGAAACAACCAAATGCTAATGTTACTAACTGGTTGGAGGAGATGAAGAACATTGTGATTCTTTCTGTTACAGACAGATCAGTTGGTAACAAAGATAGATGGGTCATAGATTCTGAATATACACAGCATATCAGTTCCAATAAAAGATGTTCTCTTCATACACTTCAGTTCAAGAGGGAGAAGTCTTCATGGGGAATTCTGCTACAAGCAAGGTGATTGGCGAACGAACAATCCAGTTTCGGTCTCATGATGGATGCATCACTACTCTTCAAGGTGTTCATCATATTTTCGAATCAAGGTACAATCTAATCTCTCTTGAAGCCCTACAAGGGGAAGGGTTCTGTTTTAGTTCGAAATGTGATCTTGTGAAAGTTTTCAAAGAGGTCCATGTGATGTTTCAAGCAGAACATATCAGCAATGTGTATATGTTGTAAAATTTGAAAGTTACATTTGGTGGATTGCCAGTTATCCTCGGCTTCGGAAGAGACGGTTGTAGAATAATCAGAGACTACTGACAGTTTCGAACTTAGATGTTCAGTTGTATCCCGAAGAGAGATTGGGACTGGCGCGCAACAATGTAGTCCAGATCGTTACTCCTATGGTGGAGCAAATTCTCACAGATCTTATGTAGATCAAGGAGATCATTGGGTAATAAAATTCAGGTTGAACCTGAACTTATTTGACCTAATCAAGTTGTGAACCCCATGAGGGGATTATAGAGAAGAGATAGTGAAATGGAGATGAAGTCAAGTTTGTCTAATTGTGTGCGGATGCTAGCATATGGAACATGGTGGCTATACTCGGACTTGGACGTATTCAAGTCAAGGGGACATTGTTAGGATTATGACGTGAATGCGTCATCAAGGTAGTCAATTAATGTCGGATCTGACAGTTTCTTTTTTTGAATATGTTCGAGTCCGAGTTGGATTCAAGTTTCCTTTATTTTAATTGATGGAGTTTGTTTAGGACTAGGAGAATTCTATGGTCCATAAATAACCCCTTAGGGTTGGCCTTCAATGTATTCCAAGCGAATTCAATAATTTGTAATTCTTAAGGGTGTAATTCATCTAAGTGAGATTCGTGAGAGAAATTTAGCCGCAAGAGTTCGTTGTTCTTGGAGGGCTTGTAATCTTCTCAGCGTGAGGTATAAGTAATTCTTAGTTGTATTCCCTGAAGTTTTAATAAAGTTTCTCCTCCTTTCTCCCTTAGAAGTACACACGATCTGTTTGATTGGTAAATCCACATTAAATTGCTTGTTGATTTTCTATCTACTATGGAATATTTTCTTCTTCTCTTCTTCACGTTGCCTTAGTAGATCCTGTGGTTTGTTTTCGCTGCGCCGCCCCAGTCGATCCGGTCGTGGGGGCGTCCTCACCCGAATTCAAAACAACTACATGGGCTGTTTTCATGGGCACTAACTTCAAACAGTTCTCAGAACTGTTGATAGTTAACATGTGATAGTGTATGAGTAAATGATATGAGGAATAACTACAAAGAAAGTTCGGATGATCCTACTTTCAGCAAGTGACAGATAAACTACCCGGCTTTTGACTAATGCATGTCTGTGACGGATTGGGACAACTTGATGAGTACTGCTCCCTGTATGATGTGATTATACTACTTAGCAACGGGATGCCATGTTCAGTTAAATATCATGCTATTATCAGTACCTATTATTTCTGTATTTCTTCTGGTAAAATGATTGTTTCTCTTCTGCTGACTTGATTCTGCGATCTAGGGCAATTTTATCCTGTCCTTTCACACCGCAGCCGGCTTCTTATTTCTACTCTTAGCCCCAGAGCTATTTAATTTAGTTTAAGACCACAAACAGAAACTATTTAATTCAGTGACATAGATCTCTTTTCTGATTTGCTTATTTTCTTCCCTTTATTTCTATTGCCCATTTTGACAATGTGCTCTTCTTTCCAGCCCATCCCGAAGAAAGTGGTAGTAGAAGTTGGCCTTAGGGGGAATCAGCGCACGACTCTGTTTGATCCTTCAGGGAAATCATGGCCCGTAAACATCACTTTCCGTTCTTATGGGCAAGTAGAGCTGGGCATTGGGTGGTCCCACTTCTCAAGAGGAAACAAATTGGCTCTGGGTGATGTATGTGTTTTCGAATTCCTTGGAGGAGCCGATGCCATAAAAGTACACATTTTCCGCGCTGGAGAAACGATCAGTTCTGCTGCTAGTGACACCCCGGTGCTAGAAACTCAGTGATGCCTCCATGCTGATGGTTTCCTCCTCAGAGTATCAATGGATAAAATTGCAGTTTAGTTAACATTATCAAAATAATTATCTTGAGGCAGTTCCTGGATGAACCAAATAAGGTCTGTGATTATGTAAATATCAGCCTTGTCTTAGATAATTGTTGGTAGTTCTCAAACTTTCAGAGTTTAACTAGTTTTATGAAACCATGGACCCAGTGCTTCGAATGAGAGTTTGTGCATGTATTGGTTCATAACTTGAGTGGGACTGAAGACATGCTGAACAAATTCAATAACTATTTTGAGGATAATAAATTGACAAGGCTTTTCATGGGTAAGAGTCTCCAGTTCCCATTCTTGAGAATTTTCAGCTTTAATCTCTGAACCATTACACTCAGATACTTGTTGCCCTATCTCTTGTTTTCATGCAGCATTCTGCAGAGTTATCAACTATTAAACACATTTTTTTTTTTTACTAGTTTTCTGAGTTTCAGTTGTGGGCCTTTGTCACATATTTTCTTCATTTTCTTTTTCTGTTTTTCTTGAAATCTTCAAGCTAAACATGTGTAACAATCAGAGTCATTATTTCCTTACCTTATTCCTTGACCAACTAATTTACAATTTTCCATCCTCCCCCAAAAATCCAAAAGTCTTGGGCTCCCAAGTTTCTTGGTCAGCATTAAAAGATGGAATCCCCCATGCATATAAGTTGCATAGAATGGTTTTTGTGTGGACAGTTTTGCCCCTGTGCTCTCTTGTTATTGCATTTTGTTTGTTCTTTTTTTTTGTCATCTAGCTACTGTTGAGGCTGGGCAAAGTTGTCAAAATTGGTGGGGTTTTTTAACCTTTCACTGTTGGAAACCGATTGGAGTTGGGTTGGCCTAGGTCTAAAGAGTTGCCAATGAAAAGAGGAAAAAGGGCCTGGGCTTCATGGGCTTCTCTCTCTTTTTCTTTTTGTGTGCGATGGGTTGTGTTTTGGGCTTGCATTTTTTTTTTCTTTTCTTTATTATTATTATTTTATAAATTGTTTTTATTATCATTAATAATTATTATTATAATTTCTATTATATATAAATTAATAGTTATAAATTAATAACCACTTTTAATAATTATTATTATTATTTAAGAAAAATTGGTTACAACCGTCAATCTCTTAACATAATTAGGAAAAAACTCAGCTTCATGATATTTTTGGTCTCAGCCTCATCTATATTAGCAAAAAGAAATCAAACAGACCAATCTCGATTTTAATTTTTAACAATAATGGATTTTTCTTACCCACGTAAGTTCATTTTCGATTCTACTCTTTTTCAGATTTAGACTCTCTTCTATAGAAAGATAGATGGTTTTTTACATGGATGGACAAATTTGCCCCTGATGCCCATTTAGATTTGTTTTTTGCCTTCAGTTTGTTTTGGGGGTAAAGTTAGAAAAAGTGGTGTCAAAAATTGAGCATTTTCTGTGTGCCCTCACTCTTCACAAAACCCCCTTCCAATTTCAGTCTTCCTTCTCCTCATCTCTCTCTCTCATGATCTCTCTCTCTCTCTCTCTCTCTCTCTCCCCCCCCCCCTCCCTCCCTTGATCTCGAGTTCGTCGCCCTCGCCCTCGCCCCTGCCTCTCTCTCTCTCTCTCTCTCTCTCACGATCTGACGACGATGACGACAACGAAGGGAGAAGAAGAAGCGATGACGTACAGATGAAAGCACAGCACCCAACGGACTCTCACCTTCATCGAGGACACCCGCTCCTCCTTCCCCTCCTCCAGCTCGCCATTGGCACTCCTTCTCCCTCGATTTCTCTAGAAAATTAGCCTAGGGTTAGCGGCTTACTACTCCTTTTTAATTTTTTTCCTTTTTAAATCAATTTTTGGTTTTTATAGACAATTTCCTATTGTTTTCTTTTGATTGCATTTGAAGTAATTTTGTTAAACAAAATTTTTAACCTTTTTCCCAGTTTATATGCTTTTTAGGTGGATTATATCTGAAACTAGATTCATACAAGTTGCCAGATTGATGATTATGATTGTGAGGTAAACAATGATTACTATTACTAATTATGATGTGAACTCTTTTGGTTGTTAGTGTTTAACAATTAGCAAATTTTTAATTTCAATTTTGTTCAAATTGGTAAATTATCTGTACACAAGTTAAAATTTACATAGAATTGAGAGAATCATCATATTTCTGCCACTCATTTTGTTCAAATTGAGAAAAGGCAGACAAATTAAGATTGTTTATGTCCTTAATTTAAGAAGATTTCTTGTGTCCATCTTATCCATTGCGAAAAATTTAGCTTTACTAATGAAGTTCGCTTTTTCAACCAATAATTTGGTTAATTATCCGTCCTTAATCACGAATCTGGCTTCATACTGTAGGGAGAGAGAGGGAATATAGGAGATTAAAAGACATTGGAAGAGTTTTTTAAACTTATCAGAAAAATAGCGCAGAGACCAGAAGCCAAAAGGAGGGAGAACAGAACTTGTTGCAGGCTTAGACAAAGCCCGGTCGACTGCCCGTCAATCGGTGTACACGACGTGCACAGACATGGCCCAGTCGGCGGCTCGGTCGACCATGGAAAGTAAGCGGTCGATCGACTGAAAGGCAATTGCTCTCGGTTGGTCCCGGTCGACCGGTCCGTTGACCGAGGATAGGGGTCAGTGGACCGGCCGGTCGACCGATAGACGCGTTATGTTCTCCTTTCAGGATTCAGACTCCTTTTCTGTTTTGGGATTGAATCCAATTGGGGTTTCCTAAATCACTTGGACTTTCTGACTATAAATATGGGTTAGAGCCCTCATGAATTGTATTCGTCTGAAAATCCTCTTGGAAATTTCTTGAAGCAAGGAACAAGCTGTAATTATTTTGTTGAATCAATAAGATCTCTCTTTCTCCCTTGTTCCGATGACGTAGGCAAATTGTCGAACCTCGTTAAATACTATGTTGGCTTGCTTTCTCTCTTGTTTCTCTGTTCTTGAGCGTGTGGTACTTCTTCGACGCGTTCATCTTCGTTGCTTAGGTTCCTCAAAGTTGGTTGTCCAGAAAGAAGGTCCTAGGCACAAAAAGTTCTCTCGTGAGCGCAACAAGTGATATCAGAGCATCCAGTTCGTCGTGGGATCGTGTGTCGATTCCTAGAGCATTGCTTGCTGTTTGGCGGAGATTGTGTGTCGATCTCGGAGCAACGTTGGGATTGTTTGTGGGATCGTATGTCGATCTAAAACAATGTTTAGATTACTCGAGGAATCAAATTTGGAGGAGTAGATCACTTCGGAAATTCTTCGAGGTTTCGCTTTGAGGTAAAGATCCTATATTTATCTAGTTTGTTTGATCTAACTCTGTTTGTTTTTCGCACTATTTGAATAATCAATTGAGAAGATGGCTGGAGATAGTACATCTGCAATGAAATTTGTAAGTTCATATCCATTGAGAATTGATGTGGTGAAGTTCGACGGAAAGAACAACTTCGGTATGTGGAGATGTGAGGTGATGGATCCATTGACGGCATCAAATCTTGAAGACACTCTTCGATGGAAAAAACACGAGATTACTACTGAAGAAGATTAGGACAAGTTGAATCGAACAGCGTGTGGCTTGATCAGTTCTTGCTTGACTCAACACATTAAGTATCATGTGTTGCATGAAACATCTGCAAGACAGCTGTGGGAGATCCTATAAAAAAGTATCTGACGAAAAGCATCGAATCGTGGTTACAATTGAAGAGAAGGCTTTATCGTTTCCAGATAAAGAGAGGATGCTCTATTCATGAACCCATGAATAACTACACAAAGATTCTTACAGACCTAATTAATGTGGATGTGAAGATTGATGAGGAGGATAAGGCAGTAATTCTATTAAATTCTCTTCCTGAAGAAGAGTATGAGACTTTTACTTTTACTTTGATCAACAGAAGACAATCACTTAACTACAATGAGGTGTCTGCTGCTCTTGTGAATTATGAAGTAAAGAGGCAGGACATATTGTCTTCTTCTAGGAGCACAACAGTAAAGACATTAGTGGTAAAAGGCAGAAGTTTAAATCGGAAGGGTAGAGGTGATCAGGGAAGATCGAAGTTTAGATCAGGTTTCAGAGATCTGAGAAGAATTAGTGCCCCTTATGCAAGGAGCTAGCGCACTGGAAGATTGATTGTCCGAAGGCTAAAGGTAAGAAGAAGGAGTCAAAGACCGAGACAAATCTCGCACAGGTGATTAGTACTCACACCAGTACTTTATAGGTGGGTGGATCGGACTTAGACTCATCGGCATTCTCTTTCTCTGTTACTACTCCTACTATTGGTTACTCAGATAGTTTTGAGTGGATCTTAGATATATGAGCTATCTATCATGTGTGCCCGAATGGGTACTGGTTTTCAAGCTTTGAGAAGCTAGATGGATGTTTCACTGTCATGGGTGATGATCATCTGTGTAATGTGAAAGGGATATAGGTATATCAAGATGTTTGATGGGATAGTATAAGAATTGAAGGAAGTGAGGTATGTAACTTAACTCAAAATGAATCTTAGCTCAGTTGGTACTTTGAAAACATTGGGTCTTGTGGTATCCATATGAGATAGCGTTCTCAAGATGACCAAAGGCTCAATGGTGGTTATGAAGGGCGTCCGCTAGAACAATCTCTACTACTTGAAGGGTAGTACAGTTACAAGTCAGGTGGAGACTTCTATTTCTTCAGATGATGTTTGGACACAGGTCTGACAAATGAAGCTTGGACACAGAGGAGAAAAGTCTTTGCAAACTTTAGCAAAGAAGGGATCATTGGAAGGTGCATCTACCTGCAACTTGAAATTGGGTGAACACAGTGTTCTGGACAAGAAGAAGGTAAAATTCAGTACCACTACTCACCAATCTGAAAGTCTTCTTGTTGGTGTTCATGTAAGCATTTAGGGACCTGCTAAGACTGCATCGCTTGGAGGTCATAGATATTTTATCTCTTTTATTGATAACTTATCTAGGCATTGTTGGATATATCTCATGAGACAAAGTTTGAAGCCCTAGGTATACTGGTGAAGTGGAAGGATATGATGGAAAAGTAGATTGGTAGGAAGATCAAGGAACTACAAATTGGTAATGTTGGAAGATATAAGAACTAATTCTTACGATTTGGCTAGAACACTGATATTGGTACTCACTTCACAGATGGAATATATGGGTTGGCTAAGGAGATAAACCATTCATTACTGGAGAAGGTTCAGTGTTTATTATCTAATACATAATTAGACAAACATTTTAGGTTGAGGCGATTGTGTATGCTAGCCATCTTATAAATGGATTGTCATCGACTGTGACAGGAGGTAAACTCCGCTAGAAGTTTGGTCTGAGAAAGCTACTCAAGATCATGGTTTGCTGCGATAATTTGAAAGTCCGGCCTACTTTAGTGTCAAAGATGACAAGGTGAATTCGCGAGCAAAGAAGTTTATATTTTTGTGCGTCAAAATAAATATGAACGGCTACAGGTTATGGGACCCCGAAAATAAGAAAATTGTGTTGAGTCAACATGTGACATTTGATGAGACTTCATTGTTGAAGTCTACCATCTCTCAGCATGTGGAAAGGACGAAGACCAAGGAAACATCGCAGCAGGTGGAGGTTGATGCTACTCCACCAACTCCAGTTGGTTCAGTATCAGTGATAACTTCACTGGATGTGACACGGGTGAAGATCATGTAGCCAGTCTTGATGCTAATCAGGTTGAAAACATTGATGAGAATGTCAAACTATTTGCAGCCATTGGAACCAAAATAAAATCACGAAAGTGGGTGAAGAAGCATGAATCTCTGGCTTGGACCGCGACAAGCTCAAGTTGAAGGTCGTTGTTCTCCATGACTGTAGTAAGGAGATTCATATGACTCAGCTAGTTAGGTTTGCTGCTGAAGATTCAGTCACAGGTGCTTGAGCTTGGTGGAGCTCATTTTAATGACATATGGTTAGCTTGGTCCCTTGGGTAAGGTACGTAGGCAGCCGTAAAGGCACAACCATTTGGTGATGCAACCCATATAAAGCTAATTGGTGTATTTGAGTTCTCGAGAAGCTGATTGGGACTTTACGTAGAGGTGAAGAGTTGAACTTCATGTAGAGGTGAGGAGTTGGAATTCACGTAAAGGTGAAGAGTTGGACTTCACGTAAAGGTGAAGAGCGATGAACAGTTGATCTTCTAGTGAGAAGATAGTTAAGCTTGCATAAAGGGGGTGTGCATCCAGTTTGTTGAAGCCGATAATGGTGTTTGGTGTGCTCTACTCATATTTGGTTAGACTGTCTTAAAGACATATACACTGGAGAGAGCTGTAGGTGAAAAACACCTAGAGGGGGGGGGTGAATAGGTGTAATTGCTAATCTAAGAAACTCAATGCAAACTAAGTGCGCTAAATGCGGAAGCTAATGCAAATTATGCACAAACTAATACAATACAACAAGTGTAGCCGAATTCCCCTTGCGAGGCTCTGGACTAACTCCCCTTGATTCCCCTTGAAATGGGTTGAGGCGCTATGTGAAGCTCTTGTTGGATGAGTACAAGTTAGGCACACACACAAGCAATCCAAGCAATATGAAATATGTGCACACACAATCAAGCCAAGCAATCAAGAATAATTACAATATGAAAGATGCAAGGCAACACAAGCAATGTATATAATATGAATGCTATGAAAGTATGATGCTTGTATGAAATGATGCTTTGCACAAATGTAAAGAGAGAGAGTTAGAGAGACAATGGATCAAAACGCAAACACCAAGATTTATTTGAGGTTCGAGCACCTTGCTCTACATCCCCGCCTACACCACCGTGTAGGATTTCCACTATCTCAACTCCCACCGAGGGAACCTCTACCGAAGAGGATTTCTTACAACTCTAGGAGTACCAAACTCCTCTCTCAACAACAACTTCCACCGAGGCCCAACAACCAACAACAACAATAACCACCTCTACCGAAGAGGTTTACAACCAAACTCAATCACCTCTACCGAAGAGGGATCCAAACCAACAACCCAATACAACAATCTCCACCTCTACCAAAGAGGGAGCAACTCAAGAAATCAAGGGTTTACAACAAGTGGTATATTTCAACCACAAACCTCTTTCCTTTTTCTTTTTCCACAAAAACAAGATCCTAAATAGTTTAGGATAGAAGATATAGCTCAAGTGTGGAATCAAAGTGTTTTTGAAAACAAGCAACAAAGAAAAACTACTTGGGAAATCTCTTGTATATGATAGAAAATGAAATACCAAATCAAAATCCCAAACCTAGTTTTCTTTGATTTCCAAAAACCCAAAACAAATAAAGATGAGAAGTTTTAAAGCCCCAAAAACTCTGTTTAAAACTCTTTTAAACACTTCAGAAAACTGAAAATTTTTCTCTTAAAAAAACTTGGCAAAATCACCAAAGAGATGGGGTTTATATAGCCCCCAAACAAAACTAGCCGTTAGGCTGAGCTGGCAGTCTGACAGACTGCCTGTCGACCGGTCCGGTCGACCGCCAACGGTCAGAATTATGACCGTTGGGCAACTGCGGTCGACCGGCCCGGTCGACCGATAAAACCCGAGAGCAGAGCTCTCAACTCGGTCGACCGTCCCGGTCGACCGTGTCTGTGCCTAACAGACGTGCACGTCTGTGCAAGTCGGTCGACCGCAACGTCGACCGGCCCTTGGTGCGGTCGACCGTCGCGGTCGACCGACCAGCCTGTCAGCACAAAACAAGGTCAGAAAATTTTGAAAAATATTTTATAAAACCTTTTATCATTTCTGAAAATTTCATAAAACTTGTTTTATCATTTTATGTTGAAACATAAACATGTGATAAAAATTTCAAGACAATATATCAACATATCAATTCATTTTTGAGTCTTGCAAATTTTATCAAAAACAAAACCTTGTATTTTGTCAAACTTGATTTTTCCAAAACATGAATAGGGATATCAAAATAAGTTTGTTTACCAAGTTAAAGCATGTATGTATAAATAGAAACATCTACTATACATATAACATATGTAAACTTGTTTTGATCAACTATTCATAAAAATCAAATATCAAATCATAAAACGTGTGTGTTTTGTGTTCACTTGAGCATATCAACTAAACTAAGCTTTACAAATGGATCTAAAACTCTATCTAAATTAGGATACCTAAGTCTTCTTGACGATCTTCATCTTCAAGTAGACTTGCTCCAAAACTCCGTGATTCTCCAAGTGCAAAGGTATGATCTTTAAGCTTTGGCACCGGAATCAACATGAATAGCTTCTAAACACCTTGTTGAAGCTAATCACCAACTAATATCCTGTTAATGATCTGAAACTTAGAAACACAAGAATATTAGTAAACATAACTACATGAGTTGATCATCATCAAAACTAGAGTGGAAGGCCATTGGGCCAACAATCTCCCCCTTTTTGATGATGACAAAACTCATGGAGTTATATATGCATGGATTAAAGATAAGCTTCAAGGAAGCTCCCCCTTAACTCATGCATAGGGATAAACAATAAATATATGCAATGAATATTAAACATGAAACATGCATATGCATAAACAATAAATGGTTCTAGATATCAAATGGAATATTCAAAACAAAATAAGCTCTAGATACCAATTACAAAGCAAACTCTATATATCAATTAAACTAATATTCTTGAGATTAAAACATAATATATGCATATAAAATATAAGCATGCATATAAACTCAAATACTTCTCCCCCTTTTTGTCAATCATCAACAAAGGGGTAAACAATCAAAACCATAGATAAAATGAGGGGTAAAATCTTTCTCCCCCTTTTTTGTCAATCAAAACAATGCAAACAATGTTCTCCCCCTTTTTGTCTAAAACAAAAAAAATCAATAAGGGTGACTACAAACATGATATTAATTAAAAAAAATATGTCAATGAAGTATCTTGATACCAATAAATAGGATCAATATATGTTATATGCTATATACATTCATGAAGAGGAAGACGCTAAGTTAGCTTCCCTACACATATGCATTACATGAAGAAAGGATGACAAGCCCCAATTCACATAACACATATTATGTAATGCATAAGAGGAGATGTGAAGCTCCCCCTACACACGTATATCATATAAAGAAGAGTTGTCAAGCTCCTCAATTTATAATATACTCAACATGAATCTATATGTAAGAGAGATGTTAAGCTCTCCTTGCATATAGGAAATACAAATCAAAACTTTGAATATATTCTTTAAACAACATATGAGATACCAATTGTAATTAAACATAAATCTTGAATTCCTAAAACATGAATCTTGATACTAAAAGTATTCAAAATTTGTTATGTTTAACCAATTTAAAAGATTTTACATAGAGACATTGATACCAATAGTAAGAATTGTTCATTTTAAAAACATATAATTTGATGTTGATATCATATGTTTAAAATAATAACTTTTAATCATAAAGAGTGGAAGTACAAATACCAATTGAAATACAAATCAAATTTTCTCCCCCTTTATGAATACAAACTAAGGTCATGCATAGTCTTGATAACAATTTAAAAGTAATCAATTTAAAAAAATTGAACTCAAGCACTAGCATAAACACAAACATATATATGTATGAAAAATAGATACCAATAGAAATTGATATACTTGGAATTTAAAGCATACATACATACAAAACATATATGAGTATACAAGAAGATCAAAATGATACCAATTGAAAGAGTTCAATGATACCAATTGACATAACAATAAGTTCAAGTGTATACATCATATTCTCTACCACCCAATCATAATTCAAGTTTTAAAGATTTTCAATTTAGGGCATACATGAACATGATCTCCCATCCTACCGCCCTTGGAAGGTAGGGGTTTTCAAAGATAGATTTGAAAATGTAGTTTTGTTTGAAAATCACTACCAAATGAAGAACACCGCAACTAGTTAAATGGAAACTTATTAACTAGCACGAAATCCTTCAAGTAAGGAATAAAACAAAATTGAAATTCACATGATAATCATCACTCTAACCAATAAAGCATAACTCATGAGAAACAAAACATGAGCAATAGATATGAGTGTACAAATAATATGTGAAGATCATAATCATGAAAAATATTTCATTAAGCTCAATTATTCCTTAAAACATAATTCCATCAAAAACATGAAAAATCATATAAAACTCCTTATTTAATCTTCAAGGCATATGTATGTCTAATACAAGCTAAATATACATACATATCCAAAACTCAACGAGTCCACTAAATGTATATTCATGAAGGCACGTGGCTCAAAAAGATGTATATGTATAAGATTAGTTTGAACTAGATAGACATATACATGAAGTTAAACATAAATACATGAAACATGAAAAACTAAATTTTCATCACAACAAATTTCATTTCAAGGTATATGTATGAATTGTCAAACATGAAGTATACATACATATCCCTAAACACAATTGAGTCCAAATATAGATTTGCATGAAAGGCAAATGACTCAAGGGGTATACATGTATATCTTAAAGTTTGGCAATACAAATATATACATGAAGTGAAACACACAATCATAAAACAAATCCAAAAATGGAATACAAGTTTGAAATGTATGAATCATCAAAACTAGACTATACTAGCACATCTAATGGGTTCAAATAAGTAATCAAGCTCAACATATATAGATTTATTTGTAGCCCACTCTATGTACAAGTATATAACTAGTCTTAATGAAACAAACATCTAAACATATATTCAAAACATGAAGCATCAAAACAAATATAAAAGTCATCATGATAAAACTAAAACATGATTACTATGTAATTCACATGTATTAGATTCATGATGTACATTATAGCTTAAACAAAAATGAGAACACTAAATATGGGTTCATATAAGCATATGTGTCTCAAATACTATACATGTATGTCAAGGATCTAATAAACATGGAATGAACATACTAATCCATAGACATCAAAAACATGCTATAAACATTAAAACATGGAAAGCATGTAAATAATAAATGGGAGTAAAGGATTGTTACCAAAACCGAAGAAGCAACTCTCCTTGTCTCCAAAACATGGTGGTCATCTCCACCAAATCTTCCCTTGAAAGTGATGCATCCAATTTGATTTCCATGAAGTCCGGAACGCATCCACTCCAAGGTGTCATCACTCTCACGTCATGTGAGAGCCCACACCTACATCAAAAATAATAGGAGGGGTGGTCTTTGGTACCCATACCTTCTTGTTGGGTCCATGGGGGTTAGTCTCATTTCTAACCCAAACAAAATTCTTTGCTAAATTAGGAGTATGTAATCTATCATAACAAAATTTAGCAAGGTGGCCCCTACATCCACAATGTGTACAAGTGTACACATGAGCATACTTGTGATGGGTGTGTCCGTGTGGAGCATGTGTATGCCGTGAAGGGTGTACATGCATAAAGGATGGAACTTGTTTCTTTCGAACCAAGGTTTCCAACCGTGAGTGGTTCATGGCACATTGGCTCATAGTGGAGCCCAAACAATCTACTCTCTTCTTTAACATACAAATATCATCAATAATTTTAGAAGAAGAGGTACATGCATTAGGTAGACTAGATGAAGAAGCTACACTAGCATGGCAAACATGTGCATCAATTTATTTTGCAAAACAATATTCTTATCTAAACAAACATTCAACTCATTTGAAATAGAAATGATTTTGTTTTTCAAAACAACATTTTCTTTTAAAACAAAATCAACTTTAGAAGACATATTTTCATTTTTCTTCAAAGAATTTCACAATCATTTTTAGACTTTAAAAATTTATTTTCTTTTAAAGCAAGTTCCAATTGAGATCTCAATGAATCCCTTTCCATTATAGGCCTCAACTTTCTCTTGCAAAACACAATCAAGTCTAGAATGCAAACATCTATTTTCTTTTCAATATCTAGACTTTTCTTTTTCAACACACGTTATATTTTTCTATTAACTTTTCACACACAATAGATAGTTCTTCAATTAAGGCATGGGGATCAACATAATCATTGTGAAGACTAGCACAATCATTACTATCTAGGTGGGAATCCGAATGTACCTCAAGGGAGTCATTCCCTTGGACCATGAAGCATTGTGGATCGGATTCTCCACTAGATTCCTCCGGTTGATTTGGCAATTGAAGCTTGGAGGTGGTGGTGGTTGTCAATTTGTTCCACACTGCAAAGGCGAATCAAAGTTAGAAACACATAAGAGATAATCTTTAGGAAGAGTGCTTCTAATGGCCTCTAGGGCTTGTGCATTGGCCCTATATGATTACCATCACCAAGATAACATCTCTTGGTGGCGGCAAGAAGACATGCAAACCTAGGGTCTTTAGGTACATGGACATCCTATACTTCCAACATCAATGTTGGAAGGGTCAAAACTAGTGGGGTCATGAAGTCCATGGTATAACTAAATGTGCAATCAATGCAATGTAGATTAGCAAGCAAATGGATCTCACTCCTAGGATGTTAAGCCTAAGTATCAGGAGCACTAGCTCTGATACCATTGAAAAAAACTAGAGGGGGGGTGAATAGGTGTAATTGCTAATCTAAGAAACTCAATGCAAACTAAGTGCGCTAAATGCGGAAGCTAATGAAAATTATGCACAAACTAATACATACAACAAGTGTAGCTGAATTCCCCTTGCGAGGCTCTGGACTAACTCCCCTTGATTCCCCTTGAAATGGGTTGAGGCGCTATGGTGAAGCTCTTGTTGGATGAGTACAAGTAGGCACACACACACAAGCAATCCAAGCAATATGAAATATGTGCACACACAATCAAGCCAAGCAATCAAGGATAAATTACAATATGAAAGATGCAAGGCAACACAAGCATGTATATAATATGAATGCTATGAAAGTATGATGCTTGTATGAAATGATGCTTTGCACAAATGTAAAGAGAGAGAGAGTTAGAGAGACAATGGATCAAAACGCAAACACCAAGATTTGTTTCGAGGTTCGAGCACCTTGCTCTACATCCCCGCCTACACCACCGTGTAGGATTTCCACTATCTCAACTCCCACCGAGGGAACCTCTACCGAAGAGGATTTCTTACAACTCTAGGAGTACCAAACTCCTCTCTCAACAACAACCTCCACCGAGGCCCAACAACCAACAACAACAACAACCACCTCTACCGAAGAGGTTTACACCAACTCAATCACCTCTACCGAAGAGGATCCAACCAACAACCCAATACAACAATCTCACTCTACCAGAGGGAGCAACTCAAGAAATCAAGGGTTTACAACAAGTGGGTATATTTCAACCACAAACCTCTTTCCTTTTTCTTTTTCCACAAAACAAGATCCTAAATAGTTTAGGATAGAAGATATAGCTCAAGTGTGGAATCAAAGTGTTTTTGGAAACAAGCAACAAAGAAAAACTACTTGGAAAATCTCTTGTATATGATAGAAAATGAAATACCAAATCAAAATCCCAAAAACCTAGTTTTTTTTTGATTTTCTAAAACCCAAAACAAATAAAGATGAGAAGTTTTAAAGCCCCAAAAACTCTGTTAAAACTCTTTTAAACACTTCAGAAAACTGAAATTTTTTCTCTTAAAAAACTTGGCAAAAATCACCAAAGAGATGGGGTTTATATAGCCCCCAACAAAACTAGCCGTTAGGCTGAGCTGGCAGTCTGACAGACTGCCGGTCGATCCGGTCCCGGTCGACCGCCAACGTCAGAATTATGACCGTTGGGCAACTGCGGTCGACCGGCCCGGTCGACCGATAAAACCCGAGAGCAGAGCTCTCAACTCGGTCGACCGTCCCGGTCGACCGTGTCTGTGCCTAACAGACGTGCACGTCTGTGCACGTCGGTCGACCGCAACGGTCGATCGGCCCTTGGTGCGGTCGACCGTCGCGGTCGACCGACCAGCCTGTCAGCACAAAACAAGGTCAGAAAATTTTGGAAAAATATTTTATAAAAACCTTTTATCATTTCTGAAAATTCCATAAAACTTGTTTTAATCATTTTATGTTGAAACATAAACATGTGATAAAAATTTCAAGACAATATATCAACATATCAATTCATTTTTGAGTCTTGCAAATTTTATCAAAAACAAAACCTTGTATTTTGTCATACTTGATTTTTCCAAAACATGAATAGGGATATCAAAATAAGTTTGTTTACCAAGTTAAAGCATGTATGTATAAATAGAAAACATCTACTATACATATAACATATGTAAACTTGTTTTGATCAACTATTCATAAAAACCAAATATCAAATCATAAAACGTGTGTGTTTTTGTGTTCACTTGAGCATATCAACTAAACTAAGCTTTACAAATGGATCTAAAACTCTATCTAAACTAGGATACCTAAGTCTTCTTGACGATCTTCATCTTCAAGTAGACTTGCTCCAAAACTCCGTGATTCTCGAAGTGCAAAGGTATGATCTTTAAGCTTTGGCACCGGAATCAACATGAATAGCTTCTAAACACCTTGTTGAAGCTAATCACCAACTAATATCCTGTTAATGATCTGAAACTTAGAAACACAAGAATATTAGTAAACATAACTACATGAGTTGATCATCATCAAAACTAGAGTGGAAGGCCATTGGGCCAGTAGGATCGTTGAGATAAGAACTAATTGCAGAATTATCTCTTGTAGGCAACAATGATCTAAAGCACAACACAAGTCACCACAAACTAAACAAGAAAGATTAATCGTTAATAAATAAACAAATAACTTGCAATAAGGAAACAAATCTCAAAATTGATAAACGCAAACAAAGAGATTTATCCTGGTTCGGTCCTTGTGACCTACATCCAGTCCCCAGCCACCCGCTTGAGATTTTCCTTAACCTTGATCTTGCCACCCAAAATCAATACACATGTACACCACTTGTCGAATCCCCTTCTCCAATGTGTACACCTTCTCTTCCACCTAGAGAACACCTTCTCTTCCACCAAGAGAATACCTTTACCTTGTACAACTACTTCTTCAACCAAGAAGCCTCCCGTGTACAAATGAACACTTTGAGAATTACAATACTTTTCCTATAGCCTTGATACTGAATGTGTATGTGGACAAGGTACAGTATAGAAAGATGAACTTTAGAGAACTTCACTAATGGAATTGTCTTTTGGTGAAGAACAGAAGTTAGGAAATCAGTTTTCAGGTTTTCTGGAATTTGGCTTTGGAAAACTGAATGAAAATCTTGTTTGTCTTAACCTTTGGCCTTAGGATAACTTCCCTATTTATAGCTGAAGACTAGGGTTAGTTAGGGTAGTTATAGGACCATTCAGATGATATGGACGTTGGAAAACGTTGCCAAAAGGTTCAGATAAAGAAAACTGTCCAACAGTCAGAAACTGCCTATAGTCGACTAGGGTTCTGAGTTAGTCGACTAGACTAGGCAAAATTTTCACTATTAGTCGACTTGATTTAGCTAGTAGTCGACTAGGGATATGTCTGTTGGCAGAACAGGTTTCTGGATAACTACTTCAAGTCGACTGCAACTAACAAGATAGTCGACTTGACAAGGGATTAGTCGACTAGGGGACTTTGATTAGTCGACTAGAAAAGTCTATTAGTCGACTATGTTTACTGCTGGTCGACTAATTTGACAAACAGAGAGTTGGGTCAATTTCTGGACACTTGACTAGTCGACTTGGGTTTGGATCAAGTCGACTACACATGGGATTAGTCGACTTGACTTAGGTATGAGTCGACTAAAGGACCAAAGAAGTGTGTGTTTGTGTCAAGGCTTTTACATGCTATATCTTCTTTACAAACCACAACATCTCAACCCTCTTTGGCACAACTTGATCATGTCGGACTCTTGATTCGTCATGTGTAGAGCTCCAAATGAATTTGATCGTCACGAACGTCTTCATCGAAATAGGTGCCAACATTCTCCCCCTTTTTGATGACGACGCTTTGTGTGTGCATGTCCTCCCCCTGTAAAAAATATGTTATCTTTTCCTCCCCCTGCAGAAATAGGTTATAACAGATATAAAAATATTTTTTTCTCCCCCTGCAACAAATATATTAGTACATATATATATAATAACTTTTATATGGTACCTGCAAAATAAACGTTAGTTGGTACCAAATATAAAAGATCATATCTAACCTTTAGGACTCCAAATCCATTTAGAATTTGGTTTCCACCTATTAATATATACATAGTTGCAAGAATCACAAATATCATGAATATATGATGCAATATATGTATTTTTATCATGAAAACTTAAATTTTTAGGAATCCATATAAACTTACTTTTCTTAGTCTTTCTTTTAACACAAGAACTATATGGATTATAACATGAAGATTTTGCAATATATCCAATACCATGATTATCATGTGACAAATTCTGAAAAGATAATAAAGCATTCAATTTTCTTTTCCTTTATTAAACTTAGTCACATTTTGCAAAAGATCTTCATATTTCTTTTTGAAAACTAACATGTCTTTATCCAATATAGAAATCCTTTCATTCAAAGACTTAGTTTCCTTTTTCAGAAAAATGTTTTCTTTTATAAACTTCTCATTTTCAGTTTTCAAAGATGATATGACATTTTCAGTTTCATCTTGTTGAGAATTTATAGAAGAACATTGTAATGCATAAACAGAATTTTCCTTAAAAGTTTCTCATTTTTTTTAACAAAAATCTGTTTTTCAGTTTTTCATTTTTCAGATCAAGAAATAATTCATTAATGCATCAGATAGTTCAGAAAAACGATACCTCTTCATCTTCTATGGCCATGTAACATAAGTTAACATGTTCAGTGGATTCTTCTTCATCGGAAGATGAGGAATCACTATGTTCTGAAGATGCTTCGTAGTTCTTCTTCTTTCCGAACTTCTCTCTTGTACTTTTCTTTCTTCTTGAGCAAAGGACAGTCCATCTTCATATGTCCTGGTTTATCACAATTGAAACATTTAAATTTACCTTTCTTAAGAAATTTTCTGAACTTCTTTGAAAGCATTGCCATCTCCTCTTCGTCATCATTGTCCGTGTCGGAAGATGCATGGAAGGCGAGTTCTTTCTTCTTTGAACGGTGTTGTCGTTCTTGGTCCTTCTTCCTTTCTTCTAACTGCACTTCGTATGCCATTAGATTACCGATTAGGTTTTCTAATGTCATAGTTGAGAGATCATTCGCCTCTTCAATGGCGGTTGTCTTCTTCTCCCATTCTGGTGTAAGTGCACAAAGGATCTTTCGAACTCTTTCGACTTGGGTGTAGTCCTTTCCAAGGGATGCAAGAGTATTGGTGATGTCGGTGAATCTTGTAACCATCTCGGATATGGTTTCATTCTCCTCCATTTTGAATAACTCAAACCTGTGGACAAGAACAGAAATTTTAGACACCTTAACTTTACTAGTGCCTTCATGTGTTACCTGAAGAGTATGCCAAATTTGATGTGCAGAAGTTGCTGTTGACACTCGGTTGAACTCTTCTTTGGTAAGGGCACAGAATAGAGCATTCATTGCTTTGGCGTCAAGGTTGGCGTTCTTCTTTGATCTTCACTCCAAGCGTTGTAGTTGGTTGTAGGCTTGGTGTACGTCGCTTCTATGATGTTCCAAAGGTCGTAGTTGATTGACTGCAAGTAGATCTTCATTCTACACTTCCAATAGTTGTAGTTGTTTCCGTCAAATAACGGTGGACGCTGTGTAGAATGTCCTTCCTTGAATTGGGATGATGAGAACTCCGTTGCCATCCTTGTTGTTGACTTGTACCCGAGCTTGTACGCCGGTTCAGGGTATGCAGGGCTCTGATACCAATTGTAGGATCGTTGAGATAAGAACTAATTGTGAAATTATCTCTTGTAGGCAACAATGATCTAAAGCACAACACAAGTCACCACAAACTAAACAAGAAAGATTAATCGTTAATAAATAAACAAATAACTTGCAATAAGGAAAACAAATCTCAGAAATTGACAAACGCAAACAAAGTGATTTATCCTGGTTCGGTCCTTGTGACCTACATCCAGTCCCCAAGCCACCCGCTTGAGATTTTCCTTAACCTTGATCTTGCCACCCAAATCAATACAACATGTACACCACTTGTCGAATCCCTTCTCCAAATGTGTACACCTTCTCTTCCACCAAGAGAACACCTTCTCTTCCACCAAGAGAATACCTTTACCTTTGTACAACTACTTCTTCAACCAAGAAGCCTCCCGTGTACAAATGAACACTTTGAGAATTACAATACTTTTCCTATAGCCTTGATACTAAATGTGTATGTGGACAAGGTACAGTATAGGAAAGTTGAACTTCAGAGAACTTCACTAATGGAATTGTCTTTTGGTGAAGAACAGAAGTTAGGAAATCAGTTTTCAGGTTTTCTGGAATTTGGCTTTGGAAAAATGAATGAAAATCTTGTTTGTCTTAACCTTTGGCCTTAGGAATAACTTCCCTATTTATAGCTGAAGATTAGGGTTAGTTAGGGTAGTTATAGGACCAATTCAGATGATATGGACGTTGGAAAACGTTGCCAAAAGGTTCAGATAAAGAAAACTGTCCAACAGTCAGAAACTGCCTATAGTCGACTAGGGTTCTGAGTTAGTCGACTAGACTAGGCAAAATTTCCACTATTAGTCGACTAGATTTAGCTAGTAGTCGACTAGGGATATGTCTGTTGGCAGAACAGGTTTCTGGATAACTACTTCAAGTCGACTTCAACTAACAAGATAGTCGACTTGACAAGGGATTAGTCGACTAGGGGACTTTGATTAGTTGACTAGAAAAGTCTATTAGTCGACTATTTTACTGCTGGTCGACTAATTTGACAACAGAGAGTTGGGTCAATTTCTGGACACTTGACTAGTCGACTTGGGTTTGGATCAAGTCGACTACACATGGGATTAGTCGACTTGACTTAGGTATGAGTCGACTAAAGGACCAAAGAAGTGTGTGTTTGTGTCAAGGCTTTTACATGCTATATCTTCTTTACAAACCACAACATCTCAACCCTCTTTGGCACAACTTGATCATGTCGGACTCTTGATTCGTCATGTGTAGAGCTCCAAATGAATTTGATCGTCACGAACGTCTTCATCGAAATAGGTTCCAACAAGAGCTAGTCAGTTAGAGAGTCAGTGTTGGCTCATGATAGGTTTTTCTTGAGGTCATTTGAAAGAGAGTTCCATTAAGCTGCTGAGTTGGAGACACGTTGGTCGGCTCATATGGTATTTCTCTTCAGGTGGAGTGATGGGAAGAAATGTATGATGCATTCTGTTTGGATAGCTAAGCTGAAGTTGGAAGCTTACAATTGATATTAGAGTTTGGTGAGAGTTGCAAGTGGCGACGACAAACTCAATTTGGATTTGGTGTGATCAGTGGAAATCAATTGTATGTGTGCTAACGATTTATTTTGAAGGAACCGATTTCGTCTGTTGGCCAAGCCGAGATCATGTGTCGATTTTGCCGAGATCGTATGTCAATTTCGCTAGGTGTTCATTGGAGTTCGGCTCAGATTTGGAAAAACTTCACCGAGGTGGAGAATTGTAGGGAGAAACGAGATAGAGAGAGATAAAAAGACATTGGAAGAGTTTTTAAACTCATCAGGAAAATAGCGCAGAGACCGAAAGCCAAAAGGAGCGAGAATGGAACTTGTTACAGGCCAGGACAGAGCCCGGTCGACCGGTATGCACGACGTGCATAGGTATGGGCCGGTCGACTGCCTAGTCATCCATTGAAAGTAAGCGGTCGACAGACAAGGTCGATCGATTGAAAGGCAATTGCTGTCGGTTGGTCCTGGTCGACCAGTCCGGTCGAACGAGGACAGGGGTCAGTCGACCGGCCGGTCAACCGACATACGCCTTCTGTTCTCATTTTAGGATTCGGACTCCTTTTCTATTTTGGGGTCGAATCCAATTGGGATTTCCTAAATCTCTGAGACTCTCTAGCTATAAATATGGGTTAGAGCCCGCATGAATTGTATCCCTCTGAAAATCTTCTTGGAAATTTCTTGAAGCAAGGAACAAGCTGTAATTGATTGTTGAATCAATAAATCTCTCTCCCTTGCTCCTAGAACGTAGGTAAATTGCCGAACCTCGTTAAATACTATGTTGGCTTACTTTCTCTCTGTTTCTCTGCTCTTGAGCGTATGGGTACTTCTCCGGCGCATTCAACTCCATTGCTTGGTTCCTTAAAGTTGATTGTTGCCTAGAAAGAAGATTCTAGGCACAAGAAGTTCTCTCGTGAGCGCAACACATACCCTGAAACAACTAGATTGTGTAAGTTCTGAAAGTTCCCGCGTCACGTGGTGGGCACCTTCCTAGTTCCAAAAGATAGATATAATTTGGGGGAAGGGGTGTGGATTGTTGGCCTAGAGGCCCTTCACTCTAGTTTTGATGATGATTAACTCATATAGTTATAGTTTACTAATAATCTTGTGATATTTAGTTTCAGATATTTGATCAAGATATTAGTAGGTGATTAGCTTCAACAAAGGTGTTTTGGAGCTTTCACATGGTGATTCTAGAGCTCGCGCATCAAGTTCACATCTAGCACTCAGTTGGAGTCAAACTCTTTTGGATCGCGTTTGGATCGAGTTGACTTGGAGACGGAGTTCTACAAGAAGCCATCAGTTTGTTTAGTTAAGATTTTATTTAGATCATTGTAAAGGTAGATAGTATGATATGCTCAAGTTCACATTAACACACACACAAGTTTAAAGTTTCATGTTTTGGTTTTTCGGTTTAACCGATCTTGGTTTTCATGTCAAAAAACATAGATATAATATCTTTCATGTATATTAGATTCTATCCATATACAATATGCTTCAAAGTTGTTTAAATATCATGTTTTTTTATTTACATGTGTTTTTGAAAAATCGAATCTCCATTTCAAAAATCCAAGTTTTGGAAAATACGGATTTTAGTTTAAGGCAAATTTTCTATCTTACAAAAATGGTTCAAGTAGTTTATTATATGTGTTGAATTTTTCACACATGTTTGTATTTCAAAGATCTAATAAGAACTGATTTTTGTGGAATTTATGTGATTTTATGGATTTAATTGATAATAAAAACTCAAGTTTTTAATCCCTAAAAATATGACCTGGCTGTCTGCCGGTCGGCCGGACCGGTCGACCGTAGCAGAAGTCGGTCGACCGGTCCGTCGACCGACGTGCACAGACGTGCACGCAGCCATGGGCTGGTGGGCCGGTCGACCGGGCGGTCGACCGTCCAGAGAAGCTCTGCTCTCTGAAAATGCCCCGGTCGACCGACAGAGAGCTGTTGCTCTCGGTATCCAGTTTCGGTCGACCGGGCGGTCGACCGAAGGCACAACGGTCAGAAATCTGACTGTTGGGCCAGTTGACCGGGCGGTTGACCGGAAGGGCAAATTTGCCCTTTCCTGCTGCCAACGGGCAGATTTGATTGGGGCTATAAATTCCCCCTATCCTTTGCTGATTTGATTAAGATTTCAAGAGAGAAAATTTTCACATCCCTCAAGTGCTTTTCAGCAAAAGTTTTTGGGTTCAAAAGTTTTAATCTTTATTTGTTTTTAAAGTGTTGGAATTTCAAAGAAAATAGAGTCTTTTGGGAATTAGTTTTTGATCTAAAATTCTATATCTATTTGGAGTTTTTTTCAAGTGATTTTCTTTATTCAAAACACTTTATTTTCTCACACTTGAGCTATCTATCTATCCTATCTATAGGATCTTATTTTGTGAGAAAATTGGTTTGTGGTTGAGAGAGACCACCAAGTTGTAAACCCTCCTTGATTTGTGATATCCCTCTGGTGAGAGGTGATTGTGTTGGTGTCCCTCTAGTGCGAGGTGATAGTGGAGGTTGTGTTGGAATCCCTCAAGTGTGAGGTGATTGTTGTTGGTGTTGGCTTTGTGCCTATCCCTCATTTGTGAGGTTGATATTATGTTGGCTTAGTGCCTTGCCTCTAGTGAGAGGTTGTATTTGTTGAGAGAGGAGTTGTGTACTCCCGGTTGATTTACCCAAATCCTCAGTGGAGGTTCCCTGTGTGGGAGTCCTGTGTGGACGAGTTAGTGAAAATCCTTCTGTGTGAAGGCGGGGACGTAGAGCTGTGTGCTCGAACCTCGAAACATATCCTTGTGTTTGCGTTTGATCCACTTTCTCTAACTCTCTCTCTTTCTCTACATTGTGCATTGCATCTTATTGTCATATCATATATACATTCTTGGTTTGATTGTGTGCCCATACTTGTGTTTAACCAAGAGAGCTTCATATAGCCCTCAACTCTTATTTAAAGGAATTTAGAGGAGATAGTCCAGAGCCCTTCATCGAGAATTCGGCTACACTCTTTGGTTACATTAAGTGTGTTGCATTTAGTTTTTAATTTCACATTATTTGTCACTAGATTAGCCTTACACCTATTCACCCCCTTCTAGGTGTACTTTCAATTGGTATCATAACCTACGCTCTTGATATTAGGTTTAACCACCTAGGACTGAGATCTTGGTTGCTAATCTAGTATTTGTATTTGCACACATACTTGTTTACACACACTCATGGATTATCTTGCACCTCCCATGTTTGATGTTTCTAACATCAATATGTGGAAACTTAGAATGAGTATGTACCTAAAAACCCTAGGTTTGCATGTTTTCCTTGCCGCTATAAAGAAATCCTATCTTGGTAATAGTAAGCATATAGAGGCCAATGCACAAGCCCTAACGACACTTAGAAGCACTTTAAGTAAAGAATATTTATGCATGGTTTCTCATTGTGATTCCGCTTTTGCAGTGTGGAACACTTTGACCTCCTCCGAGCTTCAAACGCCAAATATTGTGGAGAAAGAATCTAGTGGAGAATCCGAGCAACTTGCTACATGGTCCAAGGGAATGACTTCCTTGAGGTATACTCAGATGCTCAATTAGATAATGATGATGCTAGTTCTTCTAGTAATGATTATATTGATGCAATGCATTAAATGAAGAATTATCTATTGTTTGTGAAAAATTGTTAGAAAAATATAATCTTTTGAAAAAGAAAAGTTTTGGACTTAATAAAGAAAATAAGGACTTGATTTTAAAACTTGATTTGATTTTGCAAGAAAGGGATGAGATTTCAAGTGAACGTGACTCTCTTAAATCTCAACTTGACCTTACTCTAAAAGAAAATGAAATTTTGAAAATAAAAAATGATTGTGACATTGTTTTGAAGAAAAATGAGGTTCTATCTTCAAAACTTGATTTTGTATTAACAGAAAATGAATCTTTGAAAAATAAAATTATTTCTATTCAAAAGAATTGGATTTGATTTCTAAGAAAAATATTTATTTGAAAAATGACTTAGATTCTCATGTTTGTTATGCTAGTATAGCTTCACCATCTAGTGTAACCATAACATGCTCTACCTCTTCTTCCAGATTGAAAATGATATTTGTTTGTTAAAGAAGAGTGTTGATTGTTTGGGCTCCACCTTGAGCCAATGTGCCATAAACCACACATGCTTGGAATCTATGTTTCGCAGAAACAAGTTCCTCCTATGCATGCACACAAAACCACGGCTTACACATACTTCCCACGTTCATAACATAACACAATGTATGCTCATGTGTACATATGTACACTTGTGGACATAAGGGCCACCTTTCTAAGTTTGTTATGATATAGTACATGATGTAAATTTAGCAAATAAATTTGTTTGGGTTAGGAAAGGTAATAACTCCCATGGACCCAAAAGAGTATGGGTACCAAAGACCACTCCTATTTTATTTGATGTAGGTGTGAGCTCTCACATGATGTGAGAGTAATGGTGCCT